>JAANSM010005370.1:0-10194 GCA_036850725.1 Orchesella villosa | reverse complement strand
TTGCACGTTCCTCTTTCAAAACATAATATAAAAGTTGCAAAAATGTTGGGTCAGTCCTCGTCATCTCATTACCATTACAATTTTCTTGAAAGTTATTGTTACTTCACAAAAAAATCAACCCAAAGTTGAATGATATCTTTTGCTCCCTAGTCACTGGTCCTCCTCCACCACAACATCATCAACCATCATCATTTAATCTAACGTAATGTCCATTGTTTTTGTTTCCCCCTTTATATTTCGCCCAAAATTGCAATTCAATGTTCCTGCGCACCCTCGAGACTCCGAAGTTTGACGTGACTTGAGGAAAAAGTCGAGATGATAGTGCACAATCTAAAAGTCAAGGGAGGAGGAGGAGGAGAACGAGCAACGAGCTCATCAAAACAATCATTCTTACAAAGTTTACTCTCTTCCATCCACATCCACATATCTACCACAACGCCATCATATTATCATCACAGCATCCAATTTCCGTGTACTAATCTACCTTCCGGCTTATTATTTTCTTGGTTGAATTTGAAATTTCAAATGAAAAACAAAACACCTAAAAATCTTTCCTCATTTCCCATTATAACCTTAACCAGCAGCCCTACCTGCACAGTGTACACTATATATGTTGTTATGTAATCTGCATGTAAAAAAGTATAAAGCATTGCACTCAAAACCAAACCACGACGGTCGGTGATACTGATGTGACGTGTGATGGGATACGATCATGATCATCATGATGACTCCGGTGCGAGGATGTTGATGATGATGATTTGTCATAATCTTTGTGCGTCTGACTGAGTTTAACTCGATACCAGAAAGAGAGCCATTACGACAATCATTCTCTCTCAGGCCTCTGGCCTGGCTTGTTTGTGCTTGAAAAGATCATTTCAAAGTCAGATAAAGCACATCACAATAGCATATAGTGCATTGCATTTTATATTTTGCATGGAAAATGAGGAAGAGCAAGTGAGTGAAAGAGAACCAGAGATGTATAGAGGGAAAAAATCACATTTTTCTTTTTTACCATTTAGTCTCATCATCGTCATCACATGCAATGTAGAAAAACTTTTAAGCATCCCTCATATCCATTTTGGCCAGAGTTTCTTGAACCCATTTTTCTATGTACATAACAAAAAAAAACGTTCCGTATTTACGTGTACACATCATACATTACATTAAACCTTATTGTGTGTGCTCTCTTGTCTCTCTCTCTCCCTCTCAATCTCACTCCTCTTTTTTCTATGTACATAACAAAAAAACGTTCCGTATTTACGTGTACACATCATACATTACATTAAACCTTATTGTGTGTGCTCTCTTGTCTCTCTCTCTCCCTCTCAATCTCACTCCTCCGTCTCAACTCTCAGTAAAAAGTGTGCTTATTATTATGCATAAAACTGGTGAAAAAATGGATGGCAACGATGCTCATTTCATATGGATGGATGTGTAGCATATTCCAAACCAAATAAAAAACGCAATCTCATAATATCATGACATGATGATGATGATAATAATAATAATGATGATGGTGTATATGGTAATAGACAACAGTCAAGTGAAGTTAAGCTCTTAAAATGAAACCAGTACACATATAGCAGTCAACACTTGAGAGTTTCAGTTCAGACTTCAACTTTTTCAGTCCAAGTCCAATCCGTCATTCATTCACATTTACATCCTCACTTTACGCTGCTTCTCTTACTCCTCAGTCATCATGGTTCATTCAAATCCCCAATCCACAACACAATATGCACCTCAACGACCGGCCAAAACGCTGCTAACTGACGAACGCTCAACTCAACTGCTCATACTTAGTACGCAAGTTTTAATGTATATTAGTCTTTTCATCCTGAACTGAACTACTATAACTTATAACTTTTTTGCTATTACTCATGTACTCACTGTTGCTTTTCCTTTTCGCTTCGGCTTGAGAGAGTTCTGCTTCTGTGTATTATGGAATGAAATGGATGACAGAGGACAGGGACAGGACGTTAGACTAGTTTTCATTAAAAATAGACTATATCTAAACATAACGTCCTTATAAGAACGACCGTGTAATACTACAACTCCTACTCCTACTGTGAGTGAACTCTGAAGCGTAATAAGCAAAGAGAGAGAGAGAGAATGTTGACTCAAATGGAAAAAAGACAAGTGCTTCCTTTTCCCTTATATAATTGCCACGTTATATATTATGCATGTTTTGGTTTGCTAAGGTGGATGTTGAATATGTTGGATGTTGGACATAACGAAAATAGAAAGGGAGTGAACAGTGAACAAAGCGCAAGTGGAATATAGATGTGGGCTCAGGCTTTTTAGGTGAGACGAGAAAAAAATGAGGAATGAAATACACCGGAAAATTTTAATGTATTCATATAGAGTTGAGTATATAAGCCATTCCATGTCATAATGCACCACACCATATACATGCATGCATACCCGACCACATGCAGTTGAGAGCTTGAGCTGATTTAAGCTCATGTCATATTTCTTTTCGAGACTACGAGACTAATCTCGAGGAAGTAAAAAGTTGGTGGAGATGGAAGAGATGGAGAACAAAAAGTCATGAAAAATATGTATATAAAGAGAGTCGCTTTTGGGATTTTGATATTCATCAAGTGTGCAAATGGTTATGCAGAAATATCACATTCGCAAAAAAGAATCTCATTAAAATATAAGCTTTAAATTGAATGTGGAGCTGAAGCTGAGGTAATTGCAGAAGCAGAAGTAGCAGTATGGTGTTGGTGTTATGGAACAAGAGCCAGAGCACAGTTTCAGTTCTTCCGAGAACTAGAACTTGCAATTAGTCATGTTGTTTTGCATTTATCCTATGCTATATTGTATGCAACTCTTGTTGTTGTTGTTGAGAGACCAAGAGCAGCGTTATAACATAACGTGATCACCCATAATAAATTGTTATTTTCTTGAATAACCGAACCGAGCCAGAAAAATAAAATGCCCATTCATTTCATTCTTGTGATGATGCTGATAATGATAATCACAGCATGAATATGAAATTTATATAAGCTGATTATCTTTTTTTATTACGATTAATTTTGCATCATCCCGCTCGAGATATGCTCCCTTGTGACAAATTTTTTTTGGAATAAAAAATGAATTGGCTTTTGTAACTTTTGTAACACAAAATTTGTGCCGGAGGTCATCCAATGTATCATCAACAAGAAGAAAAAGGAATATCATCCTGTCATCTTGATAAGGAAATCTAACAATGTCGTTGAGAGGCATTCATAAAGGGCTGAGGACATACAAAGAACATCATAATGAATATACTTAACTATATTATTTGTCATGCCGCTATGCTATATATATATACATGTGTCGCACAGCACGTAGGGCTGATTTGCGTAATCATAAAGACTAACATTAGCGTTAAAAGAGATAGATTGTCTGTGTTTGTGTGTGTGTGGAATTTGAGGTTGAGTTTGAGTGTGTGGGCAATTAAATTACGACAACGACTGATAATGAAGTGCACGACAAGGAGTAATAGCCTCTTATTCAATAACTTTTTTTTTTGGATAAATAAGGAAGGATTAGAATCAAATGGAAAGGTGAAGTGTAGCAAAGTTGCAGAAGCATGAATAAACTCAATATAAAAGTTTAATATTGAATTGAAAGAGCAAAGTAACATGAATTCAATTACCGGCCAAAAAATCCATTTTCCAAAGTATCTTTCCAAGATTTTTTTCCTCAACGACTTTTCTTAACGATTTGTCTTTATATGAGCTCACATCCCATTATTCAGATTAGATGTGAGATTAAAACCTTAACACCTTTGCGTTTTACTTGGGCTGCCTACAAGAAGCAGCAGGTAGCCAAATTTGTATTCAAATTAGGAATATTATATTCACATGATGCGCAATGATGATAATATTATCATTTGGAAGAATTTTGTGTTGTGTTTTGTGTTACGTTGTTGTTGTTGCTGCAAGCACGAGTATATAATGATTAGAAATATTCCATTCCTCTCAAGTTGAAAGTCACTTCGTTCGTGCTCATATTATGTCAATTATTACATTTTTTTACCATTCATGAATTCCATCAGGTGTGTAATGTAATACCATTATGCACTTTTCTTGTCAAGACAAATCAAGTTAAAATTGGATTGAAATTGGAATATATTTTTGTGACAAAAAATAGCTCTGTAACGTAAGTGTTTTCTTATCGGGATGAGAAGAAAATCATCCCGTCGATTTATGTTTTTCACGGTTTTGTATCTGTAGTTCGTATTATTTTTTATGGTTTCTTAGAAAGATAAAATGTATAGGAAACCAAATCCATCGAGGAAGGATTGTTCTTCTCGCCTTTTTCCTTGCAATCCATCTCCATTTGCTTTGACATTCTCTTTTGCACACAAGTGAGATTTTGGGAAATGGAATCCCTTGAGAAATATTGTATTCAGAAATTGCTCAAAATGTTCTGGAGCATGAGATTTTGTGAGTCATAAAACTGTGTTTCAGCTTCGTTTCGTAGGTTTGGTGTATACCTAAAATACATACAATATTCCTTGATGAGCACGTTGAGAGACAAGTGGAAGTAGATTATATGACATGATAACTTTAACGTATTCCACTCATTTTACCTTTTCCCTTTACTACCACTCTGCCAACTACAACGTCCCCCAAAACTCAAAACGAATGGAGAAGCTCAAGCTTCAAGCAAAACACAGAAAAGCAAAAAGGCTCTCACAAACCTCGACACACGAGCTGTGAGTGGGCGAGGAAGAGAGATGTAAATGTAATTTGATGGAAATGCTTCTGGCTAATAAGGAATGTAAGTTTGTCTATACTTTTTTTTGTGGAATTGCGACATGATTGCGAGGAAGAGAGATGTAAATGTAATTTGATGGAAATGCTTCTGGCTAATAAGGAATGTAAGTTTGTCTATACTTTTTTTGTGGAATTGAGACATGATTTCAGTGGCAGGAGTCAGTCAGTTACTTTTGGTGTAAATTGTGATGTGTGTGTGTGCATAGTACAGCAATAATGTAATTAAGCCTTCATGTCTACACACTGCACACATATTATTATAGCTTAGTTTAAACACAACGATTCTACTCTACGCATACACCTTTTGACTAACTAACTACTAGATATATCAAAGGGCAGGTGAATACTAATCGAAGAAAAAAGTACAGACTAATTTGTAAATATTCAAAAATATTGCAACCAAAACCAAACAACGTCATTGTAATTTGTAACAAGCCTCCAAGCAAATGAGCACTATACTCTTCTCTCTCTATAGAACATACATCTAAAAAACGACCTTTTATGTCTTCCCCTGGTTGAATAACTGAGGAATGAATATATAGCAACAAGCAACACCAAATCAGTTCTCTCTTCTCTTCTTTTTAACTAACTTAACTGGAATAGTTTAGAGTTTGAATGAAAGGAGCATACGTGTAGCATAGCTCGTCTTGAGTATAAAAGGGTAATAATTAGTTGAGCAAACTGAAACTAAACCTTATACCTGTTCGTTCATCATCATCATCATCCTCAATTGTAAAGCTGCAGAGCAAAACGTGTCATGTAATGTACGTAAACGTTCACGTCTGTCTTTGGTTTAGGCGTCCGTATTTCCTCAGGTTAGCTAATTGCTCATAGGATAGCAAAAATTACATACGTATACAATGTTCTGTTTTAGAGCAAACGAAACCAAGAATGGAAGAATTTAGAGTTTTGAATACATTTGAATGCTAACATCATTATCATCAACAGGAGGAGATGAAGATGAAGCTGAGTGTATCGTATATTGTATAACATTTATAATATTTCATAGTTTTGAAGGTTAAGCAATTCCTTTCACACTATTTAATGTTTTTACCTTTTAATAGAAGCCGCAAGCAGAAACTCTATAACATGTTATTTGATTTTGTCACACGCATTATTCTCACTTATGCATTCATTAAATCATATACTTTTCTTACGAGAGATATGCCGCGCACAAACTCAGCATTTGTCTTTCTGTTCCTGGAAATTAGAGGGAGGAGGAGGAACACTGACAATGCAATGTTGAATGTGTAGAATTAATTGGCACATGTCATCGGATTTCTCTCTCATCATGTTTTGTGACATCGTGACAAGACATTCCATGTAGATGGTAATAATAACAGATATATCTATACCTATGTGTGTAAGGATTAACGTTTATATTAAGTTTTTATACTAACTCAGCATTCCTCTTTGATATCTCCAAGAACAGGAACAAAGGTTAAAGTCCATTGTGACTTGTGACAGCTTTTTACCACACGTACGATTTATACAGGGGAATATACACATAAATAATATATATTATACTTCATAAATGTGTGGCACATGGCAAATGCAAGTTGAATCCGCATAAAATAGCAATCTTCATCTTTTATCTCGTTTGTCCTCTTCCCAACTCTATGAAGAAGATAAAGATAATGTGTTTTTATTACTTTGGAGTAGACAGAAGAGGAGACCTGCATTGCACACACACACATCACCAGTCACCACACACGTCCGTGTGCTATATGGAGTGGTTTCACATTTCTTGTCGGGAATCATAAAACAAGACTTCAGCACAAATGAGAGGGCGAGAGAAGAGGATAGTAACGAAAGTGATAAAGAAGAATGACATGCTAACATAACATAAATACAAATAAACTTTTTGTCTTTCTTTCTCCAGCAGTACCCAAACCAGTTCAAGTTGACTTGAGTAGAGTGACGGAGAAGAGCATATATAAATATATCTTTTAACAGCTAGCTATCACGTGCTAAAATATGAACGATAATGACAACAAGATGCTCCTTTCGTCATATATTCGTGCTGTATCATTCATTAAGTGTGGAGCTTTGGGTGAAGCTCTCTCTCGCAAACAGGATAACAACACAAATGTCGGTTGCATGACCTCCCAAGTCTAAACTTGTCGTATTTTGTATTTGTTAAAAAAAAGATAGTCACTCTCCAAAAATGTACTCATATTTCATCACTTTTTTTTTGTCGTGCAGAGTTGTAGGTGGTTTATGCTAACTCCCAAATTTTATCCGTTAAATATTACTACTTAATGTATGTTCATGAAAATAAAATAAAACGACATACTTTATGACTCTGCCTATAGGTACAAATAAAAATGATGATGAGAAAACGTCAAGGAAATTTCTTACTATGCAGGTGGAGTAGTGATGAAGATGAAGAGCAGAGCACTATGATTTTTGCCCTTTGTATATGTCGTCGGCGGTGTCAGTAGGTCACTCCTACTCCTACACAATCAATTGGTTGATATGATTAATGCAACGCCTAAAAGATTCCAATCGTTATCATTATCTTATTCAACTATATCCAACATCATAATCTTTCTATTAATTCAACGGCTCCCTTCAATTCTACTTCAATTTTATAATGCTGATATTCTATTGTGTCCATGTGTCCTGCTCCGTAATCATTTTACCATTTGCCATATACCTAAAAGCTAAAGTTATTTTAGTGAGATGAAGTTGGAAGTTAAAATTGCCTTGTTTTTTTCCCATTGTGTATATAAGAAGTAAGTATAATGCGACACTTTTTCAGGGCTATAATATTACCATATAGATTTCTTCCAAAAAGACAAGTAAGACCTCAAGTGCAAGAGACCCAAATAAAGTGTCTATGAATACATGTAAAAGTGAAGGCACCCATACAACCATAACATTCGCATGTCTAGTATAGTCTAGTATATATTAACGATCAACGGCTCATACACAATGGAATGAGTGCTTTAGTAGCTGAGGGCGCATTACTAGCTATTTCTGTAACAGTCGTTATTTTTCTTCTTGCGCAAGCAAGGTCATAGCGAAAAAAGCAAACATCATGTATTGTATTATAAGTAAAATAAAGTGAAAAAGTAAAATAATGCACATACTCCTCTCTTCTCTATTCGAGTTTGAGTACATGACACAACAGATGAAAGGGGTTTAGTCACTTGTTTTGATGCAGTGTATAAAATAAAGAAGATTTTCGTTGATGTGGAGCGAATAGATTGAGTCCTGTACAATATGTACCTAAGTGTTCGTATAGATACATTTTATGTATACTTATATCCTAATCCGAACATTAGAGACGTGGACACGAAGTGTCTAGTCAAGTCTTTTCCCTCTAAAAAGTCTTAAACATAATAAGTTCGCAGTTCACTGCTGTTCCTCGTTATTTTTTCATTTTCATCTCCTCTCCATCTCCCCGTCATGTCAGCCTTGCATATATCCCATAAAGTGATATCTGATCTGGTCATTTTCTCTCTAGCCTCCCCAATGAAACATATTGGAGAGAGAGAGCAGAAGGAGAGTACACATATGCAATTCGCGAAACTAGCAAGAAAACCTCCTTTTTATTCATTATAGAAAGGTCTCATAATCCCAAAATGACAATGAAATGAAGAGTAACCAACCAAAACTCACAATCGCAATCAGCCAAAAAAGCCGACTGAAAGGTTAGTCACTCCAACATTCATATATATATGAATATGCCCGCTATAACTATAATCTGGACTAGATTTTTCGTGAATATTATTGCTTGTCTCAACCTCGACTTCACTCCAACCTCCAACCCAACTCTCAAAAGTCTGCCTTTGCCATGCTCAAGCTACATGAAATTGTGCTAACATATTCCTGTCTTGTTTTATAACAAAAGTTGTTCCCTTCTCTCATTCCTCTCTCTCTGTCTCTTGCTATACGAAATACGACTGTTGGTGGCACGATATCACGATACCAGGCTTTATATTCCGACGAGCGGAGAGGAGATGGAGATAGTCTTACTCTTACATTTGCCTTCGCTCGCCATTTATTACCAGAGAGAGAGAAGTGGGATGTGGATGTGTGCATGCTCCCTTTTTTAATAGTCACTTTTGCTTCTTCCCATACCATACCGTACAACATACTGTCAGGATCATGATGATGAAGGACGAGTTTTCCTTAGTGTGAATGCAGAAATGAAGAGTGCAGTGCAGATGTTGGACCCGCTTTGTAGCTATGTAGTTATGTAGCTTTGGGAATAAGGAATATAAAATGCCATGCCGCAGTCGGAGAGTTCCGAACAAAAGCTTTTCGTCCTTTCGTGCCCGTAGTCAGTCAGTCCGCGACCGATTTTACGTGTGTAGCATTTTCGCAGAGAAGAGTACAGCAGTAGAGTAGCCGCTTTGCTCCCTTGTATTTTAGTATCATAAGCAAATAACTTCACTTGCATTTTTTGTCTGTAGTGTAGAGTAAAGTCGTCTGAGCAAGTATAAAGTAAACCATTTTGGAAAAGGAAAGAAAAAGGAACCAAATTTTTTTTTGTCGTTTATGCAGTACTTTTACTTGGCTACCTGCGCCGTAAAAAAAGAAGTAAAGACACAAGTCCACAGTTTTCCCGTCGTCTCGCGTTCTCTTTATCATCAACGCTGTTATAATGTAGTGAGCATTTGAACATCATCAGCCAGCCGAGTTTACTAATGCTTTTTTGTGGTTGACATTCAACTGCATTATGCTGTAGCTATGCTGTAGGATGGATTAAAACGTACTTTGTAGCGTAGTACAATAGTATATGAAAATGGTGAAACCAAACTGGATTGGATGATGATGAGAGCACCAGAGAAATTTGCTCATGTTCCATCAAATGAAATGAGGGTAGTTTATTTGTGACGTGACAACGACATGGCAAGGACTCCACTTTTCCTGGAAATGCCAATGCACTTAAAATAGGTTTCCTCCTCCTCAACTCTGACTTGACTTACCTCAAAACTACTTTTAGCTATCTACATTTTTGGGTCATGTAATCATCTATATGCAAAACATATTATGTACTAAGTCAGTACTGAGTATATACTAGCAATATGCGGTGGATTAAATAACATGGATAATGACGTTAATGAGATGGGATGTGTGTGTGGTTTATATGGTTTTTATGCAGTGCTAAATGCAGAGATATTGCCAAACGACATAAAGTGAGAGATGATTATGAGGAGGATGAGGATGATGATCTAAAAAATACCTTCTTTCTCTTTCTTTCCTTTATGAGAAAATGAGTAGACGTGAGACGGGATAAGTATACAGAACAAGGAATATTGTTTTATTTAAGCATGTAATAATGTATATATTTTTTATGAATACATAATTTAATTATCTCATACATATTATATATATATATATTATATTTATATGTATATTTATACATACCGTTATTACATTACACTTACTCCTAAAACCATTATCATCATAC
>JAANSM010005369.1:0-10194 GCA_036850725.1 Orchesella villosa | reverse complement strand
ACCAGGCATAAGTATGAAGACGGTATATATAATATGGATCTTATGGGATTACTAAAAGATTTGGCCGAAAAATGCTTTCTTCCTTTCCATAAGAAAAGATGTAGCAAACTAAGGAAGAAAGCTATTTTTAGAATATTATATGACATTACTCGTCCGCTCCTCCAACATCTTCCCACTCCATCTCATCTACTTTATTCAATGATAAGAATACATCAAGTGGTCATTTGGTGAGGGTTTACAAAGAGTCCCATTGGGACTCACAATTCCTGGAGAAGGTTTCGAGTTCATAAGTGGCTCCAAAATTCTGGAATATGTTGAGTCCTTGTCAGACATGAGAAGTCTTGAGCTGTAATTACTACTGTTATTGGGATTGCCATTGGCATTGCCCCCATTCTGAGAATGGTGGTTGTGGTGATGAGTATGATGATGATGGTTAGGACTAAATTCCATTAATTTCCTGTTGAGATGATGGTTATGATGGTTGTGGTTATGATTATGATGACTGCCGCTTCCACTAGTGCTCGAGTTGCTACTACCACCACCACCATTACCACTATAAACCCCTTCAAGAAGCTCATAAGGCTTTTTGGGCTCAGGTTGTGGGCCTCCATTGCAATGCTTATTGTTACTGCTTGCATTGCTCACCGTACTGCTCATCGTACCATTATAGTTTCCTCCAGGACTTACGAGATCGTTGCCAATGTCAGAGGCACATTGACCTGACGGCTGATATCTCTGCTGTTGTTGAAGCTGTTGTTGTTGTTGGTTGGCATGAATTGGCAAAGGCATCCGGAACCTGGTTGGTGGAGCAGGGTTCGACATGTCATTCCCATTCTGTTTTGAATTACAATTGGGTGGAGAGGTGTCAATCAGTTTTTTCTCTGATGTGTTCTCCTTTTCCTGTTTCCCTTTCACACAATAGTCAGCAGAGTCACAATAGATTGAAGAAGAATGATGCTTAGAATTGTGCTTCAGAGAGGCTTTTGGATCGATGTCAACAAGACCTTTGGCTGTTTCATATTGTGCCAAAATACGATTGGCTTGATTTTCTCGGGACAAGTCACTATGATCCCGACGATGGAGACTTTGGGTGTGGTGATTGTGGTTGTGCCCATTGCTGTGTTGGTGACTTGGCTTCTCAAAGCTTTTGAAGTAGTTGGAGTCATAAGAGGGTGGACCTGACATGAGGAGATTACCCCCGGCAGGGGTGTGACTTCCATGTTTCCTGTCGTAAAGAGGCTCATAGTTGGAGTCGGAGGGGAGGCAAGAGTGTTGGGTGGTGGGGCCAGATTGGGGAGTTGAGAGAAGGTGCTTACGAGCCATCTCAAATTTGGCTTGTTGGTACTCTAAACGTTTGGAAGCGTAGACGGATTGGGAGCGAGAGAGGTTTGTACGGGGGAGGACGGGAGAGGGCTTCATATATAGAGAGCGTGTTCCGCCATATAAGGGTTCAAAGCGCTCACAGAGGAGTCCTGGAAAATAAAAAAAATATGAACGTGTGAAATTGGATACATTTTTTGGATACTTTGCGAAAATGAAAGTAATACGCAAATAATATTCGAAAATGATACTGCAATAATATATATCATGCATTTTTGTATTTGATTAGATTTACCAAATTGAATTGAATAATTGAATATGAAAATAATAATTTAATTAGATTTGTTAGTACAATAATGTAATAAAGCTGTTGTCATTTGTAATTCTGTTGGGGTTCAAGTCTGGTCTTGGTCATGTGTCATATTTAATGTGATGTTGTTTGTGTGATAGTCAAACGTGTTATTAACAATTTTTTATACAATCTCACTTTGCCCCAGTGTTAAAATTCTTATAATTTTCAGTTATTCGGTTAAATTTTTAATGCAATTCCAATTAAATTTATAAAATGTGAAGCAAACCAAACAAAAAAGGAAGCTGTAGATATTTTTTGATTAAATGCAATTTTTTGTAGAAACTCACTTTTACACTAATAGTTAAAAACGCGGTTGAAACTCATTTGAAACAGCATTGGAATAGGATTTATGACTAGAAGTTTAGATTTGAAATGAGTTTCGTTCATCAACTCAACGAGTTTCAAACGCTGTAAATACGATAGTTGGGATGAGCATAGTAGAACTCAATTTGCTGTTGATATTGTTCTTGTCGTCTTTGCAAATCGTGAAAATTCGCGTAAATTTGTGAGTTGCGTCTTGTAACATCTCTCGGAATATCAGTCACCTGTGCCACAACGGGCACCGGTAATGGCGACCGTTGCTCCACTGTCTGTCCTCTCAATGAAGAAAGCCACCTTCTCACTTTACTAACGCGTATTTTGATGAAGTCTGTTACACAAAAGTTATAAAGAGACGCAATCTGTTTTAAAAAGAGTTTTTTTTTACATTAATTTGAAAAGTTTTCTATATTAAATTAAAAAAGTAGTTAATTAATTGGTTGCAATAATTGGTTCAGAACTACAAGAGCTGTAGAACTTAATGAGTTGAGTTGGCATGCTGAGGTTTTAATTACTTTAAATATTTCTACGAGCAAAACTTGATTTTTTACTTGTACAAGTGAAGTAGAGTATATAACGTGCACAAGTAGATAAGTAGCAGGTAGTTAGTTAGGTAGGTAGTGTAAGTTAGTTAGTAAATCGTTAGTTTGGTTAGCTTACTGTCCGGATTGGTTGTGGGCAACTCAGCAACTGGGATGTCCAATGAGTCTCCGTCAGACGGAACTTCCCTCACCTCCTTGGTTTTCTTTGGAGCTCTTCTTAAAATGAACCGATGAAGATAGGCTGCCATCAACCCACCAAGAATAGGACCCAACCAGAATACCCAGTGACTTGGCCATTTGTTCATAACAAAAGCTGGACCTAAAGACCTTACCGGATTCAACCCTGCTCCAGTACATGGGAGCTGTGTGTGTGGTAGGGAGTAATTAATGAAAACAAAAAAACAAAAAGACATGAGACTTTTTTATTCATCATAATTTTTTTCGTGTGTTAGAAAATCTAAAAATACATGCAAGTTCTAATGAAAGATGCATCAAAATCAACAAAAAGAAATTCTTCCTTTGTTTATATGCATACATGCAAACTTGGAAAAAAAGAAGCATAATATTATGCACATCGCACTATGTGAATACTTCACATGAGTTCAGAAGGGGAAAAACAAGGAAAGCTTTATTGTATTTCATGAGAAATGCTCAGATGCTGACTAGGAGAAAGGAGAGAGAGAGAGAGAGGGAGAATGAAACTGAAGATATATTACATCAGGCCAAAACAAGACGAGAAGGAGGTAGAACACCAGCAGCAATAGACAACTCTTTGTGTCAATGACAAGCTCACATTTCTAACCGAGTGTCTATCTCTCCTCTCACAACACAAAACACAACAACAACAGAAAAGAGAGCAACAAAAAGACACGAGTGAGAGAGAGAGAGAGAGGAGAAGAGCGTGTGATATCTGAGGATTGAGGATATATACAGTTGGGGAAGAAACGAGACCAGAAGAAGAGCGTGGGTTTAGTCTAGTATAAAGCCATATTGGAAAGGAAACTCAACTTACCGCAACTAGATTAGCAGCAAGAAGAACGGCCGTTGTTGGAAGGCTGTTGCCGGGATCCGTGATAAATGTCAGTGTCATGACGAAACACAAAATCAGTTCCATTCCAAATGCCTGTGCGGGGTTGATGTGCGATGCAATCGTGGTGGCTCCCAGACTTCCTTGGTAGCCCGGAACAGTCAAGCTGAATAACAAAGGGAAAGAAAAAAATAAGAAATAAGATATATTGAACACACATATTTTAAACGCAACTTGCTTTTACGAAACATGATGATAGGATAGGATGATAAATGCAAAATGAATGTGGAAATTTAAGTTCCATAAAATAAGAAGGGAATGAGCTTCCCATTTTCACTCCTACACACATTTCCATTCCAACATGAAACTCGCGACCTTTCTATTGTTTTAATAGGAATTTTTATTGACTGAGGAAAACTATGAAAATAAAAAGGATGCCAAATACTTAATACATACGAATTTTTTCAGCATGAAACATTCTAACCAACAGCCAAAATAAAGTGTGTGCTTTGTTTCGCAAACACATGTACATAAAAGTTCAGATTGATTTACAATATAGTTTCTAAACTTGGATGAAGATGATGATGAAAATGATGATGATCGCAATGAAATGATAGGAAAGTGGGTGGGAGGCAAAGGCCACGCAACTTTATAGCCTTTCTCCTCCACTCCACACAAATCACGAGAGAAAATAACCTCCCTTCTTCTTTTCCCTTTGTTCCATCATCCATGACTATTCTATTATACTATAGCCTGGCATTAATGTCAATTTGTTGAGAAATTATTGGAAATGGGATGCATAATTTATTCTCTACAAAGTCTCCAACAAAGGAGTGTGGAAATATACAGAGAGAATCTTTTNTACTATAGCTGGCATTAATGTCAATTTGTTGAGAAATTATTGGAAATGGGATGCATAATTTATTCTCTACAAAGTCTCCAACAAAGGAGTGTAGAAATATACAGAGAATCTTTTAAGATGACAGAAAAAGGACATGAGACACAAGAAAAGAAGCATTAAAGAAAATACTTTAATGTTCTTGGCAAAAGTTTCAGATTTTCTCGTTAATACAATATAATATACAGACAATTCAATGTAGAATAAAAAGCTTTCTTGTAAGCAATTACCAAGACTGGAAGAAGACTACGGACAGGATGGACTAGACTTCTTTGCCTATCTATTTTCGGAAACATTAAAAACTTTAGTTTTCTAATCTATTCTCCTCTAGCAAGCTCCAAGCTTCTATACTAATGCACTCTTTTTATGTGGGTGCATATCTTTCAGTAATTTTGTCTCTCTCCTCTTCTTTTTCCCTTACAATAATAAACGGTGATTAATGTTCTTCTCCCTTGTTTGTAACAAAGTGTATGGGATCATCAAGATCATTCCCGTCATCACTTGGATAATAGTCCCTCGTGTATTTTTTCGGTAGGAATTACTGTCAACATTTTCCATGACTCTCTTTTTTCCTCTTTCTCTCTCTCATCCTAAATCCTTTTAATTTTGTTTGGAATATATCCGCCAAGAGAAGGCAAAAAGAGATGAATTGAGAACAACTAGAAAAACATGATTTGCTTGGCTTGCATACTTTCCACCAGGGAAACTAGCGTCATCATGACTTTTTCTTCTACCGTTTAGGTACCCTTCAGGAATGTCACAGAGGAAGTTAAGTAGGTATAGAAGGTGCTGCTACTTGAAAGTATTACGCGTGGAGAAGAAATTGTTCTTGCATGCTTCGGTCCAGCCTGTCACAACTTTCTGTTCTTTGCTGAGAAATGTGGCGTGGTGCAAGATTTTTGCGACATAATTCTTGATGCTTGTGCCAACTTACTAGCATTTGGACTGACCTGATATAAATATATATGTTTGTCTCTTATATTCTTATAGTATTTATACTGTTTTTAGTGAAAGAAGAAGTGTTTGTGTACCTATTCGCCTCGGCTGTGCAACATGAAAGCAGGAAGGAAGGCGGAAGGAAGGAGGAAAAAGAGGCAGAAAAAGTCTCCTGGGACAATTAGATTGTCGTAAAGAGAAAGAAATCAAGATGAGTAGTACTTTTAGTGCCATATGTATGTCAGAGTTTCGCTAGAGAATTCATTTTTGTACTTTGTTCACTTTACATGCTTCCACCTCGTTTATTATCTCTCCCTCTGTATACAGCATTAGTGGTCCCCTTGAAGGAACATAAGAAGAAACAAGTGAAGTAACGAACAAGTCAAAGATCCATTAAGCATAATGTGCATGTGGGAGAGAGAGAGAGAAGATGAGAGTATATAGCAGCACAGCAGCGTGTTGGCCATGGAAAAAGAATCGTCATCATCAGCGTGATGGCCTAAGTGGAAAACACATCTTTCTTCCTTACTTACAACTTTTGAAGATACAAATGTCGACAAGTAGTCTACGAAGGAGGAGGCGGACATATGAAAAAAATACTTTTAGTAGTCTCACTTTTTTTTCTACTCCCTATTTACTTGCTTAACTATAGTCGCACTTCCACCAGAAGACAGATTTAGCAGAAGTAGCAAACACATCAAGAGAAGGGAACGCAAAGTTGCTTTTTTTGTTCGTTTGCAAGAAGAAAAGAGAGAGAGAGAACAAAAAAACTTTGTTTCAATGTGACTTTTTCTTTCTTGCATTCATAAATGACAACCAAACCAAACCAGCAAGTGAGGAACAACTTGAAAAACTTATATCGTATGCATATTATTTATAAGTACATAATAGAAAGAAGAGGCGACGAGATACAAAGATTGGTCTTAAAAAACTAGTGAACGCGTTGTGATTTCTTTTCCAATGTTTCTTATCATCAGCGCTACCATTTATACACATCCTCCACCACCACATCTCTTTTTTAAAAGTGAATGGGGAAGAGGAGGAAATTTGTGTAACTCATCGCTTCCTTCCGTATTTTCATTGTTCCTTGAGAAAAAAAAGTTTGAAAAATAAATTTTCTTTCTCCTACTCTTTTTTTCGGAAACGATAATACGCTCAAGTCAAAACGCTAATAATAATGGTTGATAGTAGTGTGCGTAGCATGGCATATCACTTGGCGGGGAAAAGGCAAGGGAACATTGTCAGTGATAGTTATTTTTCCGCGATGGCAGATAAACGGTAGAGCGAGAAAGAAAGAATAAAAAAAATGTTAACTTTTCTGTACCAAAGTTTAGTAAAGCCTTGTGGGGGTTCGTTGCCTTCCACCAATGCGTGTGTGTTATGCTATATGGGATGAATATTGTAATGTATTTATAATCGAATGAAGAGCAAGTCAACTCTTGTTTAAATTCTTTTTTTCCAGGCTGACTTTTGGGACAAAAGACAAAAAGCAGATTTTGCATTCACATTCGTTCAGCTTGTAAGAAAAAACATGCATATTCTGGCTGGAGTTTATATAATACTAAAAAAGAGAGATGTATATAATATATATCTTGTATATTATTCACATGTAAATGCCGATGCAGCAAACCCTTCACGTAAAGCGACAATTTTTTCTCCACGTCTTAAAATCCTCTTCTTGAAACAGATTTCGTCTGAAAGGGAGGAACGAAATGGAATGTGATGTGAAATGCGATGTTGTAATGGAGAGGAAACAAACTGAAGACGTGGGCTATAGTGAAGAAACTTTCCTTTTTTTTTGTTTACTTCCCGTCAAGAAATAAGGATCTGTTGCAAGTTGCAAGATTCAAGACGAGCAGAGAATATGTATATCCCGTATCTTAATGTCGCGCGTTATATCCGTCCATATGAGCATTTATCTACTTACTGTGAAGTAAAGATGTGGTATGATTGTGCTGTTATTATCATCTTTGTTACACATAAAAAGATGGTGTCTGTCTTGAGAGAGAGAGAGAGAGAAGAAATGCATTAAGCTAACGGAAAAAGACCAATTCTGCACTAATGGGATTCCAACCATGTCGGGAGTCAATTAGTAAACTTACTGGCTTCGAGTTGAGTGGCTCACAGAGCGGCTCAACTCCTCAACATAACTCTTCTTCTCCATTACCCCTTTTTTCATATGGTGTGAGTGCAGTCGAGTTAAAAGCTAATATACAAGAAAGCCATTAATATGTTCTCAATAATGCTTCTAGATATTCAGTGCTTCTCTTACTTCAGCTCCAGTTTAGAAAAAATATGTATCACTATCAAGCTTTCCTCACCACTGGCACTATCTTCTTTTTGGACGAGTGCAATTAAAGCTAAACGGTCCATCTGGGAATTGAATAACAGGAAGCGTTTCGATAGCGGTTCCAACTTTTTCTAGCTCAGCTCGATTTGCTTGTTGGATGTTGGATTCATGCTGCAATCACTTTAAGATGATTGTGGTAAACATGATTATGGCAATTTCTACAATTTCATTATAGAATCGTTGCCAAAGTTAATCTGAAGCTAAGGAAAGTAGCTGCAGTAATGAGTTGTTCTCTGTGGATGATAGTTTATTTGCACTAATTATATAAAACAAATTGTATATCAGAGCCTCCTTGATTCGTTGCGGCGGTTGGGACAAAACGACAAAACTTGTGATTTTGTTTTCTCCTAATAATCCTCTCTTGTCGCATAAAAGTTTGCTCATGAAAACTAAATAAGAGACACAGTAGAAATGTGTCTTACATCGTTAGCGTTTTGTTTTGATGTGGTGCATTTGCAAAAGTAAATATAGGAGAGCTACAAAGCTACAATTGTTTTGAGTTTAACAGTACTTTTTCATGTAAAGGATTGTCTCTGCTCTGTTTTCCAGCACGTATGTTTACAATATGGTTTCAACTTGAAAAAATATATTACTTTTCCCTTCACTTCCTCTTTTGCTTCATGACTTTAAAAAAAAGTATGGTGACACATTCATCTCCAAACATCAACATCCCTTTCTGTTGTCTTCATCCACCCATCCATGTGCCATGTTATGTTACACACGTACACGCACACATACGTTAAAAAATGTATCCTAAATTTTGTTACAGAATACATAACGACGCTCGAAAATAGAGTCTATCATTGCATGGGTGCCAGGGAATATTTGAGTAACTTTAAGGATTATTTAGTATTCTTCAACCCGACTTTCAGATTTTCGACAGTCCCTTTTCCATATTCACATGTAGCCAAGCTCAAGCCACCCTGTTTGCATTGCAAGTTGCAAGGTTTTACATAACTTTAACGAAGTCTCAAACCCAAGCCACCAAAACTAAACTAAACGGAGCTCAACAAGAAAGAAACACGAAAAGGGACGGTCTTTAACAGTCTTTCTTATAGTCATAACCGTTCATCCGTTCAACTATTCATAATGATCATGATTTCATACACATTTACAATATATACTTTAGCCCCGTTTCCTACTACTCCCACACGGATGATTATAGTATGTGTCTCATGGTCTCTCATGGGCTCTACCTACAATTTCCCTAACTCATCTCATTTCCATCTATGTTATACGTACGTACGTACACTGCATAAAGGATCTCCCTTGAAACTTGATCATTCATCATCATAAACAAACAAGATCAAATAAATGTCATAAAGCGTCTTCTTCAGGAAATTTCAACAGAACCTTATTTAATATTATGTTTGCGTCGAAGGACTTACTTAGATACTTTATAACAAGCTACAGTCATGATGGTTGCGTTGTGGGATACTCCATAATAGAGTCTGTCTCTTTATTTCTCTCAACTTTTTTTAAAAAATGGTGGAAAATCCTTTGGTGTTAATATTCCTTCTATCCAATGGCCCATAATAAAATCTTGCAAAGAAAAATAAATCTCTTCTGGATCTACTTATATACTACCTCGTCGCTAGTTACAAAACCGAAGCTAGAATCATTTTTCTTCTCTCTCTCTCTCTCTCTCTCACTCGCATTCTCCTTTCTCATTGTAAAGTTTGAAGCAAATAACAACCAAAATACCAAAGAGCTCTTTCATGAAATGGCAAGGGTATAACTGAAAAGTGTCATACGATGTTAATATATTGTGCGGTATATCAAGTAGAAAAAGATGTATAATAATACAGTAAAGATTCTCCGTTTGCATTTATATGAATGTATATATTATTCTCAAGAAGTAATACAGTAATACCCGATGGAAATACAGTATTAATCTGAAAGGAAAAAAGGATCAGATCGGAAACTACTGTGTATATGTGTGTGCGTTATTGTGTAGGAAAAATGAATGCAAGAAGAGATGAGATGAAGAAGGAGACCTTTCAGAAATACACAATCTCAAACTGAATCCTTACTCAAGGACAAGTGCTCAAATTGCTCTTTCACCTTCTTCTCCTTATACTTTTCTTTTGGAAGAGCACAAAGGAAAACATTGTTCCGTTCGTTAAATAAAACTCGTTGAATATCCTTCACTGCCTTACTACCTACGCACATATTACATGATGATGTGGAGTCCCTAACTAAAGCAAATAATACGTTCGTTTGTCGTTTGATATTATGTTCTCTCTCTTGTAAGAGTAAATATATAGGACATATACACAAGTGCACGTATACATGTTTAACATGCATAATATCACATTCCAAATATTCAACATTCAACAAGAAAAATAAATAGAGTTCCAGTTCGGCTCAGTTACTTGGAGTAGTCACTCTCAATTGGAGTATTATAAAAACGAAAGAAGAGCTAAGAAAAATAAAATCTTTCGTTGGATA
>JAANSM010005368.1:0-10195 GCA_036850725.1 Orchesella villosa | reverse complement strand
AAGTGCATTTTATCTGATGCTCACTTTCTAGGTGGAACGTGAGTGTATGCAAATGAAAATGTTGTCATTGTTTGCAGTTCTTATTAACCTTTGGTAAATATCGATGATGATAAACAAAATCTCGCAACATACCCAGACTTTTGCTTCTCTCTCATGCCATTTCCTGTCTCCGGTCTGACTCCTTCCTACTGTATCTTCTTACGTTGAAGACTCATCCCACGGATTCACTGAAGCATACTTTAGTGAAAATCAACAAATAAATAGATTATGACGATCAAAATCCGTCTCAATAATGTATGCAAATCTTCAAAAAAAATAAGTTTCATTCTAAATTTTAATTATAAATTCAAGAGGTGAACTACTATACTAATACCACATTTTTTTCTAGACTGCCAAAACGATTAGAGGCTTCTCACATTACTATAATTATTTAGTTCAATAATAAAATTCACATTTTTTGTGGCACACAAAGGTTATTAGATTTTGCTTTCAAACCAAAAGAAATTAAATAAAGAAAAAAACACAACACATTGACTGCCTGACACATTAAAATCTTTACTCAACTGAAGAAATGATATTCTTTTTTTTATTAACCACAACCACCCGAGCATAAGTTAATTCGTCATGATATTACTTATCGTCAGATTATTATTAAAATCAAATAAGGAATATAAAAGGATTTCAAATATGTTGTATTACTGATGTTCAACTCCAAAGAAGTCAAAAAGATAGCGATAGTGAGCCAGCCACAAGGCTAAAGCATATTTATGCATAAAAACGAATAGGATAAAAGAGAGAGTTCGTGTCTGTGCACAACACAAGGAATATGGTGGTGGTGGTTGCAAACTTTATGAGCAGTCTTACTAGGCTACCCGCCTACAATGCATACGAACACAAAAATTTACTTACTTGACTGCATTCGTTTACCTTGTAGTATATACATGGATTTCAAGCTAATTTACAGGACATCAAAAAAAGCAACATTTAAAACTGCACAGAACCAAAGGTCAACCCACAAATTTTCCTATTTGAATCATATTTCCTTCAAATGAATAAAATACATATGACATTTTTATGGAAATTTGTTTTGAATTTCCTTAAGAAAATTTAAAAAAAATGTGTGTCGTATCTTTATATTAACAATGGTACAGATTTGGTACGAAAGTAGTAGAGGAAAAATAAGTTTCAAACTGTTAGCCGTAAGGAGCTAAAGGAGGGAGAAGGAACTTAGCAAATAAGGCAATTTAATTTGTCCTAAACAATTTATGCAAATCAGGCGGAAAATCGTTTTTGAAAGTACCTTGGCCCATCTTTCTATTTGCAGCTTTCTGCCAAGACATACATTATTATGCATACTTAGCTTTTGTGATGTTTTTCATTTCGTTAGATTTCAATTCTGAGTTGCAAGTTGCAATGTAAAAGTTTAATCTCATGCATTTATCTCAAACCTCCTCTCTGCAATCTCCGTCTTACACCACACAGCACAAGCGCATCAGTAAATGATCAATCACGGGAACAAATAGACAATTTGATTTCAATTCCTACAATTTGCAATTAGCTACACGTTTTTTTTATATATTTGATAGCGATATATATTGAAAGGAAGAAAATAATAAGTTTATTTTTATCCGTTCACACAACTCTGCACTTACAAATGGATGTGTGTAAGAAGTATAACCGCTAGCATGTGTATTATCATCAATAATTTTGCATTACGCTTCTGAGATTTTCACTCATTGTTTTCTTCAAACGCTGCAATTATCATCACCATTTTTTCCAAGTTCAGCATGGATAATTTTGCGGGGAAAGGTGAAGAAGTATATGTTGAGGTTTCTTATATGTGCATTTAGACAACCTTATAATCTTCGTTTACAAAATGTTTTTCACATAAATTAATTCTTAACGATGATTTGTACTTCATGTTGTAATGCTATACCCATTAGACATTTAAACGCTGTTAAAATACAGGTGTAAAATTGTCGATGAAAGTTTCTACAAGAAAGAGTTTTTTATTGATAATGTTTCGAAGATTGATAAGTTTGCCGTTGATTAATAGTTGATGATTCATTACATACATTCTTATATATTATATATCGTTTAAAGCTATAGATCCTACAAGGACAGTCGATGTGATGCGGCCGTGGGCTGTAATCCAGTGCAATATTCACTCTCATCTCATCTTTTTATCTGCAAGTGACTTGTACACCACCAAAATTGGCTAATTATACAACGCTTCTGTCTCTCTGTAGTATTTGCATTTTAAAATAAGTAAGGATATCACATAAATTAATGCATCAACACGAAGTTCATGAATTTTGGGAGTACGATTAATTTGAATGGCCAAAAAGGGAGAAGTCTCATATTTCCATTTACCGTCACTATACTGGATAATTGATAGCAAACTCGAAGCAAGTAACATTCACCTCAAATCCCAACATTTTGATGAGGGCATATGTATGCAAACTAAAGCTTGGATTTCGTAACATAAAGTTGTTAAAAGAAACTGACAAACTCCTGGGATATTACCATCATTATTTTTACTTTGCATTTACTATGGCTCTCGATGCTAATCTATAGACAATGTCCGATAAAAAAATACATTTGCAAAAAACACATTCCGGTGGTAGCTATGATATTATTATGACGCTGCATTTTGCAAAAGCATGCTCCATGTGAACTAAAAACTAGTCACAAGAAAAGACGCTGAGCTGTAATAACATAGGTTAGCTTCTTCCATAGCTGGAAACCTGCAAAACAGGTACGTAAGGTAGCAAATTAAAACATAGTACATTAACCAGCATATATGAAAATCCGATGAATATAGCAGAAAAACCTGTCAACGTGATACATGTGTGCTGGATACATCTAAAAGCCAACATTACCATGTGCAGTTCTTAGCTTCTCGTGTAATATTCACTTTGACCAAAATCTCAAATATGGGAATGGGATACGCTGCAGGAACGCTTGTCCAAGTAAAGTAAAAAGTGCGAGTTTTTTTCTTTCTAAAATTGCTTATTTCTATTATACTATGGTGCCATATGATATGTATACACAATGTATATATTATTTTGTTGAGTCAACTATCCAGCATTATCATCATCCAATACCTATGTAATAGATGAATGAATTTATTCGGCAGCACGTCGGCGGATGAACTCACTCTTGAGTATATACAATTTCATTGAAAGTTTGCCAGTTGGAATTTTGACTCTTGATAAGTTAGAGCACATTTAGTTTCAACTCATTTTATTCTCTCAGTCGTACAGTGTGAGTCGTAGAAGCAAAAGCATACACACGCAAAATATATGCAAGACTCCTTGGTGGCATATTGTTACTTTGCATTGTGCACGAAGGATTTGTTGACGAGGCTGTCATTTCATGCAAACAATACAATACCTACTTGCCATGCAGCAGCGTGAAATATTCATTCATACACGAGGCAATCACAACGCGTCCACACACTCTTACTACCAACATCCCACATCTATATACAATTGTATTCTGCGCATATAGCTGCAACCTGTTACAACGTTAATAATAATATTTGCCAACTTTTGTTGTGTGCCTCCTTTTCTTTCTCGAACCTCAGCTTAAGCCAACATAGTATAGTGAAGAGTACTGAGAAGGAAGATTATTTTCAATCTTGTTAATAATAAAGTTAGTCGAAGGAGCATCATCCTCCGGCAAGCAGAGAGATTAGACTTGCACCTGCAGAAGTGTGCAGTCAGCAGGGCATCGTAAAACTCAGAGACCCGACCGGACAAACGTGAGAAAAAAGCGAGTGCATCCGACTCACTAAATATATAGTTTATCAAGTGGAAGCAGAGCAGAGATTACACATTAAAACTTAGAAGTGAACATAACTGCTAGTTTTCAAATACATTTCTCCGCAGGCTTATACCAGGCAGGTATTGTTATTAAAATACTTCTTTCATGACGGACCGGGCTCGTGTCAGTTCTATTCAAGCTTGGTTGTTTGGCACATGTATTGCAACTCTTTCTGGTTCAGCAAAAAACATCTAAAGCTGGCTTGCTTTCGTAGAGGTTGCATCAAGCTTCAAGCTAAAAACGATTTTTGTTCTATACTTTGTTCGATGAGTAACAGTAACACACTCTCTTTAGGTGCAGTATCAAATCAAATTTCATAAAGATAGCCAGCTCCATGCATGAAACAATACCTGTATGTAGCCCTTGTGGTGTTAAATGGTGCTCAACCAACTTTAAACTTAACTGTTTTACTCTTTTACTTACTAAATGTAAATATACTGC
This sequence comes from Orchesella villosa, assembly GCA_036850725.1. NCBI lineage: Eukaryota > Metazoa > Arthropoda > Collembola > Entomobryomorpha > Orchesellidae > Orchesella > Orchesella villosa. The sequence goes on along the minus strand of JAANSM010005368.1, from coordinate 5,926 downwards.
ACTTTTACAGACCTGGCGTGTGTTGTGCAGAGAGAGGAAACCTTTTTTAGTAGTATCACAATGCTTCTGTAAAAAAAGATAAAAATTAATATTTTTTTCCACATTAGTACTCTTATTATTATTATTATGTGTGTTAAGCCGTACAGAGTTAACGTTGTTGAATTGATAGCCGTACTCATACTTTTTTTCATGTTAACTCTGCCCGTGCTCGTTAAGCTATATGACATGACTGATAAGTTATTTAGCACTGCAGATATACAGATCATACATTTTATGCGTAATATTTGGTGTAATGCTACTTTCATGTAGCTCTACGCTGTTTACATGAGTAACGTTCGTTTGTAGCAATCACAAGCTCTCCTTTAGCTCATTCTATATGTTCATGCTTACCACGAAGAAGTAAATCAAATTTCAGGGTCTTTTTCTTACAGGTTTACGAGTAAGTTTCTGCTGATTCTATCAACTCAAACATGTGCTACAATTTGTGTGATGATAGACCAAATGTGATTCAGTGAGGAACTCTAAAAGATACATATATCACGCAAGAAATTAGTTCCTGATTACGCCGGCTCTTTTTGTGGTCGTTTTAATGTTGGGACCACATAATAATTATTGGATTTGAGTTGAGAATTGAGCATATATACACTTTGTCATATATTCACTTCTCCTTATTTATGCTTGATCCGTTCATGTTGGCCTAAACGGCAAAAAATTGTGAATGAAGCAGTGCAAGTGGACCAATTTGTAGCACAGCGTGTGTGGTGAAGGAAAGGAAAATTGTGTCATTTGTGTCACTCACTGATGGTGTTAGCATCTTACAATCCCAAACGTACATAGAGTGTTTTAATCTTGTTACTATTGTCAAGTTCAATATTATATATCGAAGTGAAATGGTGAGCAAGGAAAAATGAAGCCAGTTCTAATAACCTTTGTGGAATCACTACATGCACAAGTTGAGTCACCGCACTAATTTGTGAATAGCGTGTTGACGCGCTCAAGGAAACCAGGAGGAGTTTATCTTTTATCTATTTTTTCGTTCCACTTGTGTGCTTTCTGAATCTTGTCCTCATGAATGCTAATGGCAAAATGTCCCTCGTGGTCCTCAGAAGTTGGTCNTATTTTTTCGTTCCACTTGTGTGCTTTCTGAATCTTGTCCTCATGAATGCTAATGGCAAAATGTCCCTCGTGGTCCTCAGAAGTTGGTCGGATGGTCCGCCAAAAGTTCGAGCGATAGCTCCTCCTGATGATGATCGTTCAGTATATGTACCCGATCATCAAGGTCGCTTTGTAACAGAAGAAGCGAAGGAAGAAGCAAACCCAATAAGATTGCATACCGGAGAGTACCCCCGAAGTGCTAGTAGTGCCAGTCAATATAGAGAATTTCATAGAGATGGAAATCATCCGTTGGAGTCATGTGGAAAAGCAACTGATAGAGTTATTTACAGAAAATCTCCGCTGCAAAGATGCTATGCTAATGCTAGTAACAACAGGCATAGCTATTCTGGAGCTGGGGCAAACTATGCAGGATTTACAATGAATTTGCCTAAAGCATCATCCATCCATTTACCATTGGAACCTGTGAATTCTTTTGGAAAAGAAAGTTCTTCCAGTAGACCTGATTCAGTAGAGAGTCCAGGTATGTATATGTATACTTGCGAGGCAAAATGAGAGTCATTTTTAAGAGATGCGTTGCTTTTTCAGCAATTGATTACTGATGAATTATGAACGACATGCGCAATCCCATTTATTTCTGAACACAAGCTCTTTTAAGTTAAAAACAAAGAGAGTGCTTGTCATTTTGAGTAACAATTGGTTTCAAACTCTGCATCATCTTGGCTTATACCCACCCCCTAAAGTCAAAAGTGAACAATACTGCAATTATTAGGAGTGACATGACGAGATCAAATCTCTGGGAACGATACAGATCAGTCATACACACACAAATTAATAATAGGCTTGTAAAAATTTGATTTCGCAATAATTCTATATTTCTACACGGTTTCTGAAGACCTTTCTTTCAGTAGAATGCATAATATGACATGGTTCAGAGAATTGTCCAATGACGGGCGTGTTAATAACATATTCCATGCAACATTTAATATACATTGCCGCGCGTGGTGTACAAAGGCCTAATTATTACCGAAAGAATGATTGACTTCGTCGTGGATGGTAAACTGACTTGCCAAAGCTATTTAGTTGGGCGTAGCGTACCTTATGTCATTCAGACTTAGCAACAAGTGCAAATTCCTTGGCAAGTATTTCCATTGCATTCGTATCATATATTGATGCTGATGCAGTAAGTACTGTACGGATGGGAATCATGCGTAAATACATAACACATTCTCAACTTTTATAGGTTCGATAGATGTATTATATTTTGGGTTGATTTAGTCGTCCTAAAATCTTTGCAGAATGTCTCTCGTCTCTCTATTCCCAGCCATGAGGTACCAAGTCTGCCAAAATAGATGTAATACATATACCAAATTATGGTATATATGGCTCCATTACATCAGAAACAGTATGGTACATACATATCAATATAGCTCCAAAGAAAGTAAGAATGATTTTAATGAACAACAATGAAGAATGCAGCAGTTATTATTTTAGGGAGGAAAACCAGTAATTATTGGGATGTACAAAGTTCACAAACTGTAATCAAAGTATGATATTTTTGAAAATAGTTTTCCGAGATACCAACAAACAGGGCATGTCTGTACGTGAGCTCTCAAATGTAATGGCTTCGAGTGACAATTTAATCATGCATGCGAAAATCAGCTCCATTGTGTAGCTAAAGTCTACTGGAACGTTTCACATGAAATAAAACAGATTGACGACTGACCACACTTGCGTCATCTTCTTCTACTGCAAGAAATTTCTACCCAAAATTGTAAAATTCGCCTAGCCCCTGTATTAATTGCAGGGTAATGGCATCAGAGCTAGAGCATAAAATATTGGTACGTGCAACTTTTGTTGCCGATGCCCCCGCTCAGAACAGAAATCACAGGAACTTTTCATTATCTTATACAAATGAACAGGTAGTAAGTAATAAATTTGGTCTCGAAAGTTGGACTATAAAACTGTTGACAGTCTAATTTCACTTGTTGACACAATGCATAATCATCATTATCATCAACGTTTATTCATCTTCCAAAAAGTATTTGTCACATAATTGTCCTATTGTGGGGCTGTGACAGATTGCTAAGATTACTTTCAAAACTACAAAATCTGTTGAGGTAAAATGTATATAGCGTTGTTGTGCTGTCTATGCAAAAACTTAATGAGACTTTGGTTTTCGCTTATTGTTGATACATTAAAGTACTCATACCACACGTTCATTGTTGCGAACCACAGTTTATCATTTATGTTATGTGAACGTCTGTGTCTCTGGTTAAGGTGTCTCTAAAAAAAATTTCTTTGTTTACTTGAAAATTTTTATTTTGTCACTGACTGACAGAGTGAAAGAGATTTGTGGAGCAATATAATAATCTCTCTGAAAGCACAATAGCCAAGTAAAAGCATGCATACACGGATACACGGACGTGATGTATGTGCATTGGGATAGAGTATGGAGACGTGTCTCAAGTCAACTTTGTTTCCTAATTTATATGCATATATACGTCTCTCGAGTCGTATGAAGTACAAGAAAATTGCAATTTTAAAGCAATATTCTCTTGTTCACAATAAACCTCATCATATCATCATCATAACCATAGCTTAGTCATAAACTATTATAGTTTTATACCAGAACGGATTTTTTTTATTTCACTGAAAAGTCTGAAGAAGATGCTCTCTGCCTTCGTGTAGTTAGGTAAATGAAGTAGACCATGGATTCATATTGTATACTCAGCATTATTATCAATAGAAAAAAGATACATACATTCATATAGTCACTGAAAATGATGAATACTTCGCACTTTACTTTATGTTTTAGAAATTCGACAAAGGATAATCTCCTTACTACGCGTCTTGTTCAGATGAAAAAACGTAACCAGTTACTGGTGTTATGCTGACCTACAATGGAAGGATTTTTTTCCCTGCAATTTTCAGTAATTTAGTTTTAAAGCACGCATCTCGTGATGCCTCCTATGTTTAGGTGATATTGAAATATGTTTTAGAAATAGAAAATAAAATGTGTGTTTGTTCCCCATCACGTCTCAATGAATTGGGAGAGAAATATATATTAGATTTTTGCTATTTACTGTATTGTACATTATGCTACCACACCATAATGTTCAAAAGAAAGATTCAATTCCAATTTGAAATTGTAGTGAAAGATATACTGTTCACAAGATTTGTAACGCCTATTGATCAGTTTCATTGCAACAATTGAGCAGATAGTTTGTAAACAGAATTACATAGTAAAATTGAAAATATCTTGTCAAGATTTGTAAATAATTGTGTATACTTACAATGAGATTTTCAAAAAGAAAATTTTTGTCTTGATATTTAGATAACTTTATTTGAATAACAGTTTTTATTACGTTTTTTATGTTATTTTCATCAGCAACGATTTTGAAAAGGATTTTTGTAATAGTCCCATCATAGTGAAATTTTTAATTGAAATTGTCATTGAATGATCGTAAACTCACGAATAAAGTGCCTCTCATATAATAATTTTACACATTTTCTGCGTTTCTTCATATTTCACCTCGGTGCATCTCATGCGGGACACCATGATAAGTACGTAGATTACTAAAGTTTTTCTTATTGAATTATATACGCATATAGAGAACAAGCCTTTTTTATAAAAACTTGTACGTACGCAACGAATAATGGGCAAATTTTATGTAGCGAATCGAAGGAGCAGACAGTAAAAATATTTAGAGATTACGGTAAAAAAATCGTAATTATCTGAGAAAGCAACGCTGATAATTGGTCTACATGTTACCGAAAGAGTAATTTAAAACAGTACATATATAATGAAGATAATACTCATGTCTAACACACGTAAACGTTATACACAGATAATCCTGACGCCTCATCCCTTGAGTATACACCACCAGCTTCCCCGGTCAATGGCAGATATCGTAATCTTGGCCCGGAATTGGCAGCAACAATTCCAAAACGGACTGTTCGTAACAGTTGGATTGCAGAGGTGAAGTCGAGGTAAGATGATTCATTTTTGTTCAATATTAAGTCAAAAAATGTTTAACCTTTTGTGTTTGCTTGTGCACCTACCTACTTACTCTTACCGTGAATTATGCGCGGTTTTGTTGCTTACTTTATATCACAATATTTTCCAAGAATATAAGGCATAGCATACACATTATATTTGTGCATAGGTAGATCTTGTAAATCAAAATTTTTTTGCAACAAGAGAAGCAGTATTATGGTGTAGGCATGACTTGGCTTGTATTTGCAATTGCAATGGTAGAAACAGTAGAAAGGTAATCTTTTCCGCTTTATGCGTTATTTACCTTTTTCGTTTGAGAAGATACTTTAGGAAGTGGAGCTTTTTATCATCAAACAGTAAATAAGGTATATCAATAAGCAGTTCATAGAATCATCTACACAGTTTTGTACGTATGTAGCATGTGTACAATGCTATATACTTCTTGGTTTGACATCACAATATATATATATACTTATATATGAGGATGTCTGCAATCTGCAAAAAGCTAGAAGTAGGTATAGATCTTGCATCACACACAAGTTGTTTGTTTCTTTATCACATGTACGCATTTTATGTATAGCTACGCATTATATCTTTTACCTACATTTAATGTTTATTTAAGCATTTACTTTTATCATTCGTTATGATGATGACTATGACGGAATGTTTGTGTACGATCACGCGGGCCTTCCCAAGTCCTGGCTTTGTTAACAAAGACTTTTGAACAGAATCGGAGCAAATGCTTTCATTACCTGATTTCAGCTTTACCATGCCCATTTTCCAAATGTAAAAGTATTTGCTACTATTGTTGGG
>JAANSM010005367.1:0-10195 GCA_036850725.1 Orchesella villosa | reverse complement strand
ACAGATGATAAAGTCAGAGGAAAGAGAGACCATTATCTGTGTATCATCTGGCAGCTCGGGTTGTTGACATGTTGGACAGATCCATTTTATAAATGGCGAAGAAAGGTATTCAATTTCATCATAAGGTATTCCAACGCATGTCCCATGAAACCAAAAAGAGCATTTGTCGCAGTATATGCAATTTACTCCAGGAATGTCAGCAAACTTCTTACATGTGCCACAAGGGCCATCTTCAGGGTTTGCTTCACCTGAGTAATCCCAGGGTTCATTGATTTATGAGCTGTTTTGTTTTTAAGTCTGGACAACTTAATCTCCATTTTAACTTTTTCTTTGTGAGTTTGGGTTTGTCTTCCTGTCAGATTTTATGTGGTATATTTTCTTTCGCTCAAGGACCAACCAAATGAATGATACTTGAAGGTGAGGAAAATGTATTCGGTAGCAGAAAGTAAAATTATTCAATGATTCTTTCACCAATTCCTCGAAGAAAACAGCATACACAAAAACAATCTTCCACTTCCTCTTCCAATTCCAAACTCCTCTGTTTTCCCCGGATTCGGTAGCAGAAAGCAGCTCAAAAGAGTCAGTGGAGAAGTACGATTGGTAGCAATCAAAGATGACTCCTCAACGGCCACCAACTGGTGTGCCCTTGAGACGTTGTAGCAACAAGGCCCACATAAATCTCTTGCAAGATTCTATCTCCACACTCAATAGTTCAGCGACAGAAGACAGTAATGCTTCGTCTGATATAGTTTATTCGAACGCAACAGTTTCTACATTCACGGTGTGCTTAAATGTGTTGTTTTTGATGATTTAGGCTTCCACAAACTCAATTGGATCCTGTTCTTCAATAGTTTCAAGATATTTCTTGAATTCTTGAGTTTCTTTAGCACTCTCAAGCTCTTTCCGTCTTGACGCCAGTATACTTTGAATGTCAATAACAATAGGCTTGCCTATTCCTGCAGAGCAGTCACTCTTCATGGCGGCAGAGGCATTATACAACGTTAAAACCTTGGGGCTTCTCCATTGTTGATTTTGTGCACTCCGATTCACTAGTCACTAGTCTCCAGAAAACTTTAGTTCGTGTGCAGTGTTAGTAAAATTAGTAAAAGTTCGGCATATAATATACCGTAAACAATGTTAAAATATGACGAAACATATGCCGCATACCGAAATTGCCCAAATATGCCCGATATGCCGCAACAAATGGGCCTATGGAAGTTTCCCACCAACGGGCACTGTAATACCGTCATTGTCCGAAATCTCACATTAATGCTTTACTTATCATCTGTGTGACAGCGACAACAATTAGAATTGTAAATCAACTTCAAAGCAAGTTTACACCAGAGTGTAACATCGTGTTTTATTGAATAAATGTATTCACCATTTAAGTATCTTAGTTAAGTATATAGATATGAGCTATACGAGGGGCAAAGATTTTGACAACAATTCATACTTTTGCTAACCACTTAATAGTTGGACGTCTAGACAACTTTCTCACACACACTCAACAAAGGTTGAGATAATGTAGTTTTATTTTCTCTACCATTTTGCGTAAAAACGAGCTCGCTGGAAGAAAGGAAAACAATTGAGTACAGCGGTAAAAAAAACTCTGCTAAACAGTGTATAGTGTTTCAAGCTTGTTGAAGCACCAACCACCATTAGAAAAGAGTGTGTGAAGAGGACTGAAAGTAACAAGATAAAAGTGTAAACAATCGAGACGAGAGAAAAGAGACGAGTTGACTACTCTCGTCCCGTTAGTTTTAAACCAATGTAATGTAACAAGGAAAAGTTCTTTTTAAATAAAAAACCAAAAAAACTAACTTTCTAAAGTCCCAAAATCTTTGTATGTCTGTATATATTATAGCGATACCAAAAAATGAAACTTCAGCAGTCTCACATCCTTCAATCCAATCCACGTTGGAAAGTGACATAGGTGCACTTATTATTCTTAAATGGCGTAAAAGCACTCTTGAGTTTTTTTATAAGTATAATGGGTGACATTGGTTTGCTCTTCAAGATGACACTGATTGGTAAAAGTTTGGGTTCTCCGAAGTGGCAGAAAATTCTTCATCGTGGGAGACGAAGAGAGAGAAAGAGTGAAAGCGAGATGAAGCAACCGATTTGCCAAAGCTACCCAAAAGGCAATAAGTCTATCACAGTTTTATATTGCTCCCTCTCTCTCTCCCTCTTCTATTTGCTATCTTCTTCCCCACTACTGCCAACTACACTTGTACTGCAGAATCCACTTAATGTGCAATATAACACAACGGCCAGACAAATGATAGCAGAGGGGCATGGGGCATAAAAGAATGGACGTAAAAAAAGTTAGTAGAACATGAACTTGTATGATTTTTTTCATTGCGTTGCAGTAGCGTTACGTTTATAGCGTATGATTTTCCTCTACATTCATACGACTTCCCTTCAACGTCAAGAACATACGTTCTACATCCATATAATATGTATCTGTGGGGGAAGAGTATAGAGCATTGATGGCTTTGTAAAGGAGTTTCCCATATAAAATGATAGTTGTAAGAGATAACCAGCCATTCGACTCATAGATAATTGTATCAAACTTGTCTCCAAACTTTAGTCCACAAATGTCACTCCATGGTGTGGTCAAAGTGTCCATTTTACCATTAAGTACATTATAGGCCATTCTCACTATACCTTCTCAGCTCTCTTTTTCAGGTTTCTCACAAATGATTCTGTGCTCCGTTTTTTTCTTCTGCATTACATCGATATGTCACATCCTAGTAAATAATATTCCATTTAGGAAGCTTCAAATCTTTATAGATGGGTTCTCACCGTCGTTTGACTATACCTCCATGCTTTGCAGTCAAATCTATGTACTACTCCTTGAGTTGATGGAAGATTTTGAGAAATTCGTGCACTCAAATGAAAATGTAGTGATATGAGCAGAATAGCAGATATTTCAAATTCATCACTTAGCTGCATTATGGGGCAGATGGGAGAGGAGAAAGTAAGATTCCATGCTACTTGGTTAGAAGGCATTATTATTTCAACCTCAACTAGGCTATAGAATATTGTCTACTGTTTTGACTAAGGAAGCTGCTGCTTTGTGGTCGTCTCCAGTCAATAATACTTTCGACAGATGGTTACAAATGATAGGAATCCCGATGAGGAAGTGGTTCAACTCGCTCGGTTTCATGTGATGATACCGACAGAGAGCAACCTGGCGAGGAGAGGACTTCAGTAGAATAATTGTGTATTTAGGTGAGACGCCACCGACCATGTATACATCCTACAACCTCCACCCATACAGTGGAAACTGTATCTGCTCACACTGTAATACGAATACTTTATGCTGCTTGCCTCTCACTAAATATTTAAAATATTCCTCCGCTCAACACTGCCACCATTGTGAAGCTTCACGTTGAAGTGGTGGCATTTGGAAATAGGAAACTGTTTTTTATGCTTTTTGCCATGTAGAAGAAAGAAGTGAGGAAAACAGGAAGAGTTGGAAGCTATTTCTTTAGAGATTTATTCCGCAATTTCAGTCTTTCTTCATGCATCAAGGAAACGAGAAAGTGGAAAACTAAACAAAAAGAGATGAAAATGCCTCAACTTTTATCACTTGCTTCATCTTATATATTGTGTAGTTTAAATGAGGTCCAATTTGTATAATTAAGTGTTGATACAAGTGCATATTGCTCCGCACATAATGCCTGAGTCCAACCATGTACTATTCTAAATTGCTAACTCGTGGATTTAAATTCGTAAATTAAAATAATTTCACAAATATATTCAGGCAGTTTTCAACGAGTAGGGATACTCCCAAGTCCAACATAACTTCTTTCATGAAGCAACTTAGGATAATTGTAAGTGCATTACATACCATTCTTTAAATTGTGTGCGATGTATGAGCGAGAGAGAAAAAGCTCATATATCGATGCTCAAATAAAAAAACGTCCACGTAGTGCTTTGAAAAGCAAAATTTCTCCCATAAATAGCAATATTACGACGCTGTGGCAGACACATGCAAATATAAGTTACTCTGCACGTACAAGATGTTGAAAAGATACAATTGATGTGGTAGTTGTGTGAATTTTTACGATCGCTTATTTATCTATGACCAGTGCCATATAAATTTGGATGGGTTTGGAGGAGTATGAGAGTGAGTGAGGTCTTCCCGACTTCCTTCTCTATATAGGTGATACGTCCCAATATTTCAAAGCCGCAGATTGTTTACTAACAGGAAATGGATTCGATGAAAGTTTTACTAACATGAGAGATCAGCGGATCTAGTATCATCTTCAAACATTTATATGCCGTCCTGAATCTATAAACTCTTTCACTCTTCTGCTTTTTTTGGAGCAAAATCAACTTCATGTGGGAACATTTGGAATTTTTGATTTTTTCCCTCCTACAATTTTTCTTTCTTGGTTTTGTAGTTGGTTTCATGTTGGTTTTGAAGGAAGTGGTGGTGTTGCATCAAAGTTTTGGAAAGGAAATACTGAAGGGAGTCATTGGAAAGGAAAATGAAGGAAAAGTGGAGAAAACGAAGAGGAGAAAGAGATAACGTAAGAAATAGAAATGAGTGTAATAGCATGTAGTACGTGCATTATGGATATTAGCCTAGTGTGTGTGTGGTGCTACTCTGAAGCCTCCAGTTGCGACGACTTCTGGTGTGCCGGCTGAACCGTAACACAAGCACACACATGTTCATACGCTCATAGTTGCAAGTTCAGTCAAATGAACATTTTATATACTTATTTTCAAGTATCCGGCCTCCTTCCTTCGTTACAAGTTTGCGTTACGGAGAGAGTGAAACGAGAAAAAGGGCATGTTCTTAGCAAGTTTATGTATGAAGACATAAATCAGTACGGGGCAGGGGAGACCCGTTCTCTCAGAGACAGTGATCTAGTAGAAAGTGTTTCTTTCCCACGAATTGCCTATCAATCCTTGTGCCAATCCAGGCCTCCAGAGAAACCATTTTCATCATCTCTGGCCCTCCCCTTGTCACACCTGAATCATGTTTCAAATAATAATGGGGTCATCTAGATAGTCCTCTTCCATGCCGCACCAACCTCATATTTCTGCAAGCAAGCATACGCTTCGCGATAATTGTCATGCCAAAGATCCATGAATTATTTAACTTTCCAACAAATTCATGGCTTGTAACCTTCCCAGTTATTCGCACCTACTTTTTTATTTTATAGATAACAATGTCAACGGATTTTTATGACCGTTCATATGCATTCAATCTCGTTTCCAGCCCTATATCACGGAATGGCTGGAAAGCAAAGGTTATGGAATCCCATTTTCGGAACGATATATAGCCAAGTACGAACAGAATACAGAATGGAAACCGGTAGATTCTTATATACAGATATAGTTTTGTATAGTTTCTCATGAAAAATTACACAATGAGAAGATGAGCTAGAAAGGGTTAGAGAGAAATCACATTTTTTTCAATGCTGCTTTATAAATGCATAAACGTATGTATATGTCTACCATGCAGTTGGAAATATGTGCCCATTTCACTCATCTAACGATTGTGTGATTTACGTTGCATAACATACCATCATCTTATCAGTTATATGCATAAAAATGTGGCTCCCAAACTGCAGAACTGGTAAATTTCAAATAGAATACATGACAGGAAAGATTGGGGCCACACCATCGTTCTAAACTTTCTTTTCCTCTCGATCTTCTCTCTCTCTCTCTCTTTACTCTTGTCAGTGTAATAGATTTGAAAGTCAAAGAAGGAATGAAATATCAGAGACGTAGTGAAACAACACCCCGGAGAGCTAAGAGCGGCATAAGAGGAGAAAAAAACGAATGAAAATGTGTTTGAGTAAAGACGAGTGAGAGAACGGCTTAAAAATTCCAAATAAATTGAAACTGAGAGGGATTCTCAGATTCATGTAGAAAAGCTGAGAGAGGGGTAACTTGCTTGAATACTTGGAGAAAGCCAATGACAGTATGGAGTATGAGCGCTGTCTACGTTCGTTATGCAGTAGAAGAGATGCTGGGTTTGCTAACATGTCTTGGAAACTGTATTAGATGGCCAAAGGAAATGTTAAGCAAAATTGAACTATCCCACTACTACTCTATATAACATTACATTACGTACATCCATAATGATATGACCGACCGGCGAACAGAAATCCGTATGTTGTGCTTTACATGCCACAGTACTTCCAGTGGGATATAAATTACGCTACACCTTCCCTTCCAGGGTAACAGGAAAAGGCTACCAGTTTAGAATTTGAAATTTGTTCTGCCATTTTCCATACTTCATGGGTATTTCACATTCTCTCAACAAGCATTGCCGCCGCGCTGACTCCTCATTTTATGTGTGTATTTATGTCCATTCAGATTATTCACTGCCACATCGTTTTACCTTTCGCAAAAAAAAATGGAGAAGCCAAACATGTAGAAGAAATGAAGAAGCTCCATCAACCAAAGTAGGCATTTCATCTTTCCACCGATGAAATTTAAACAGGTTTAGCAATAAATCAGCTCTTCTTCTTACTCCTATGTCATCATCAAGCATATCATCCAAGTACCGACGTACGCGCCGACTACTCTTGTGCTTGAAGCCAACTTAAATGCATAAGCAACACTCAACTTATTGTTGCATGGCCGCAAACACGAATTACTGTATGTTGTTTGGTTGAGCATAAAGCAAAGTATCTCTTACATGTACTTCATCTTCACTCGAGACTTTCAAGGGATGATTAGCTGGCGCACGTAGTAATTATGTAGGCATTAGCTATCATAGGTTTTAGGTATTAAGTGGTGATGTCTATGAGACATGACAACTCACTTACCTAAAGTTTCTCCTCGAGTAATGTATTTTCTCCAGCGATGGGAAATGTATAACATGAGATGTGGAAGCTTTTTCGAAGCGTAGAAATGTGTTGAGGAGATATATAAAGTTGGATACTCGTACCACCACCACTACCTGGATGGAAGCATTAATGGAGTTTAAACGAAGAGACAAAATTTGGTACTTTTTTTGCTGTGACATTTGTTGTCAGAAAATGAAGATTGATAAGAACGTAGGGTAATAAGATGTTCAAAAAAATGGAAAAGTCGTGCAATATATAGAAATGCTATTGTATAATTTACTATATACATATTGTGTAAGTATGTGTGTGTATGTATTTTACTGTAGCTCGTCGATCAACTTAGCTTGATTGACATTTCGGTCAATCAAATCACATAAAACCAAGAAGGTTTGTCGATCCTTTGTATTTTCGGCATCGGGCGTTCTTCATAATTTTATGTCGTCGTCGTTGAATTTTACGCGACTGCAACATTTTACAAGCCATTCTTTGTGTATCGGTTATAGACCTTCTCGTTATAGACCTAAATTGGTTGATGATAAAATCTGAACCTAAAAGCAACATCATGGTACTTACTTATTCTAAATTGCTTAACAGTTTTAACATATAGCATCCGGATGCATTCTACGAGATATGTGATTGTAAGATGAATTAAAAGTGAACACGGGGAATTAAGTACGACAAAGTTCATATTGCCCCAAAAACTATAGTAGAAATGGAAAATGATGCCAGCTTGTACCAACTATGTTAATACTCATAATTGCAAACATTACTCAATGAAAAGGGTAACACGTGTGACATTGATTCGGGTGAAAAGGTGAAGGTAGTCGATTTGATTGAAGCGAAATTAGGACCTTTGATCATTAAATTTCTATGAAATCGACTGAAAGTTTTTACTGCTATGTACTCGAGCGGTTATATTCGTCTTTCTACACAAGAATTTAAAGTTATACTTTCATTTAGTACTGTATTACACCAGTACCGATTGTGTTCGACAAATATTGGCTTATAAAATAATAATGGTGTTGTTGTATATTTTGAAAGCAATTATTTTCTGGAAGCCGAACGATTCAAGTGAGACAGTACCATTTCAACCATTTCGTTCAACAAACGAAGGCAGTTCAATGCAACAATAAATTAAAAAATCGAATTTAGAAAGACATCACTTCAAACGGATGTACAGATTGATTTTTTGTTTCCCTTCCTTGAATTTGTTTTACTTATGTCTAAATTCGTGCTTACGCAACAAAAATAAATTTTCAAAGGAGTTTCTACAATCCATAAAAGAGCAAATAAGCACCAATGATGTTCTTTTCTCTTAACAGCGTAAAATATGTATAGGATTATGAATATCATGAAGAGGTTCAAGAAAATAGCAAGCATTGCTATAGAAAAGATCTCAAAGTCTGGTAAAGAGTGAGTCCTCAGTTCGTTACTACATTTCTCTTTCCTTCTCTTTTGAAGTATTATCATCTTGATTTTTGCGCTTTTTGCCATTGATTAAGACTTTCAAAGGCTCATCCAATACGTGAAACTGAGATGAGTAGCAAACATCAGACGTGCTTTGAAAGACTGACGAGCAAACCATCATAGAAATAGATAAGTAAGGAGATTGGGTAGTTTTCTAAGGTTACTGTACTCTCGGACTACACACTTCTGTAGTTACTTACACGTTTTGATGATTTGCTATTTGCCCCGTTCCTCCTCAAAGTACGTTCGTACTTATAATACATTAAGTATTTATGGATGTATGCTGCGCATATTAGCCGATGAGCATATCTACCATATTTCATGATTTCTATAGAATTACATTGGTTGCTACTAATCAATACGATTGCGAAAAAGAGAAACGAAAATGTTATGAACAAGAGTAGAAATCATTTTTCATTGTTTGGTAATGCAACACTTTCCAAATAATTTGCATTTTCCAAACTTTTTTCCCATCGTCTTGGCTCACGTCTACTTACAAAGTTATTTCCCATGGAAAGCAGGGAAAATACATAAGCATATATGTGTATCACCATAATGCACTGCCAACACCAGTGAAAAAATGGAGATACATAATATTGTTCGAACATCTTCAACATTTTTGCATTACCGCAGAAATGATGCATAGGCCTACGAACCTCGCTCACATGCTGCTTTCATTCACTTGTGCCGCGTTCCGATAGCTCAGTCAGAGTTTCCTTAGAATCAGTCTATCCAATCCCACTCCTAACTTAACGTGCTACCAAGCCAAATTACCGGAAATACAAAAGCACCCCACTTAATTTATTTTTCCTCTATAAGCGGAAAAGCGAGAAAGAACAAGAAGATGAAGAATAAGAAGCAAAAGGTTTAAACTCTGAATGTACTAAACTACGCGGTTACACGAGGTGGCTGCTGCAGTTGCTTCCCTTTTAACTATGTGTAGTTATACAATGTGCAAACTCTTATTTCTGTCAGCCACAAGAAAACTCTCTAAACCTAACTTTGGCAACAGTATGAACCATGCTTTTTAATGGCTTACTTGCATATCTATAGCTAAGTTTGCTCTCAAAAGTAGCGCAAGAATGAGAGTTGAGTAAGTTTGGATATATTTGCTCAACACTGCATGCATGTGTAACTAAGTATCCATATCCCACGAAAAAAAAAGAAATGAGAAAAGTCAGTTAAAGTCTACGTAGATAATGTTGCAGTGTTGGTTTAGCAAAAGAAAAAAAACTGTTTGGTGCTTTTACCATTACTTTGGTGGCGCGTTAACATTACTAATGTGTAGTAAAAGTTTCTCACAACAAGACCATCAATCACGCCGTATTTTTCCTCTGTTATGTCACGTTTCATCAAATCCTGTATGGCCATAGATTTTCCAAGCATTCACTCCCTCACTCACTCACATATTAGTATTGGTTTGGTATCACCAATTGTGATGTTGCTTTCGTAATAAACTGAACTGAAAAAGAAAACCATGCTTTTCTTCAGCCCTCTACTTACATTCCTTTCTACTAATAATCTTCGCTTTCACAATTTCATGCCATAATTTTACTTTTCATCCCCATTTTTTCACATTAGATCATTCCTTCATATCTGTCTTTTAGTTTTCACAAAATGGTCCCTCAGGTATGCGCCTACTACTTACTATTACTACAATATGGGAGTACCTATTAGGAAGTATATGGCGACAAAGATATGAATCACTTTTATAAAAATGAGCGTCTCCACCAAAAACTTGGTACGTTAATGCAGGCAAAAACATTATAACATCGCATTTTATACAAACAAGCCATCACGAGTAGAGCTCCTTAATAACAAAAAAAATTCTAAAATGTATATGTATAGTCATCCGCGTCAAATGTGATCCTTTTTTCCATCGTCGGATCGACATCTCTGTTGTTAGCAGA
>JAANSM010005366.1:0-10196 GCA_036850725.1 Orchesella villosa | reverse complement strand
ATGTTTCTATTTGTAAAAACAGTAAACCGTAAGCGGCTGTGTTACTTATGCATAACCGTGCTCGATGTTTAACCTGTAGTCACAACCATCGATATATTATTGGAGACTTTTCTTTGTGGTACCATATTCTTCTATACATATGAAGGTTCTTACCTGCGTAGCTGTCACGTTAAAATAACCTTAATCCTTGCTCAAAATAAGTAACAAAGAGTTGCAGCACAAACACTTTAGGTACTTACTATTACCTACGTTTGAGGAAAAGTTAAACGAAGGCGTAATTTATGGCCAAAGTACATTGGAAGTGATGTAAGAGAAATATAAGTAATGCAACAATACTAAAATAAGGGAGAGGAGGTATTTCAAAACAAGCTGGATGAGGATAAATTCCAAAATCAGGTAAGTTGAACGTACATAGTACGCACGTAGAGGTACAATCTGTATATCTCGAACCGTATAGTATGAAACTTTGACACATAATACTGATGATAAAATCAGCAACAAAAAAGATGTGAAGCTAGATTTATCTTGAAATGCTTTGAGAAGATGCCGTATTTAACATATTGAAGTGGAACTGCCAAGGTGACTTTCATTTGTGTTCAAATGAAAGTAAACGTGACGATAACTAGTTGTTCCATTTGACGTTTTGATTTACGTGCATACAAGATTTAGCTTTCATGGGTCAACATAACAAGATAACTTGTGCAGCTCCAATCAGACTTGTTCATCAGATGGTTTGCTTCAAAGTTTTCTTAGACAAGTGCTATGTGTAGCTAAATCTGCAAGTCAGTCTTCATAAACAGGAGTTGCAGAGACTACATCATAAATTTGTGATATGCATCGGACTAATTTTATATGCAGAAAGACGTAAGAATGCGTGTGCAAGCTGAGACTGTACTGTAGATGTGCATGTGCAAACTAAAATTTTAGCAAACAAATTCCATGCATTGTTATACTGACATATAGCAAACGTTTTAAGTGTGTGCATTTTTATTCACGTATAGCAATAACCTCACTGCGTTCTCATTATCATTTGAGCTCAAGTTCAAGTTCACGCTCATCATGATCAGATTTTCAAGAAGCTACACGACGGTTGCAGCGTCTATCTGTAAAAGTTACAATTGCATTCCTGGACCAAAATCTTACCCATTGCTTGGTACAGTGCCCCATTATTTCCCAATAATTGGTAAGCGGAAAAAGTCATTAAAAAATTATTTTGATATAAAAATAAATGTAGCTAAGATTCTAACTAACTGCCTTTTATGAATAGGGAAATACGACCCTACAAATGTTGTCAAGTCTGCAATCATTAAGTTTCATGAGTTTGGTCCCATCTTAAAAGAATCTTTCTTTGGGCAGGAAATCGTGTTTCTATATGACCCTGCTGATATAGAAACACTTTTTAGACAGGGCAGCAACAACCGAAGAAGTCATATAACGTTGGCCCACATACGGAAGGCATCACAGGATCATATAAATGGTGGCATTCTTGTTGAGTATGTGTTTTATCCAATTATCCAATATTTTATGCATTTTTATCTTGTACAATTTGTTACTGGAAAACACTTATTATTTTAACATACAGGAATGGTCCAGCATGGGCTCAGCTAAGAAGTGGAAGTCAGCAGGCGTTAACATCTGAAGCATTTGAGAAGTATCTTCCTAAATTTGACGAATTTACAATGAGACTCATAGGAAAAATAAACAGTGATAAAAATACACAAAAAGTGCTGGAAAAAGACTTCCTATTGGCCTTAAATGCTCATAGTTGTGATTGTAAGTACCTACATACAAAATCTAAATGGGTTTAAAATAAGTTCCAAGAGGATAAATCAGCATTCCATGCATTATGTTTCAGCTGTTTGCTACATGCTTTTTGGTTCCGAATTGGATTCGATAAATGATGTACTGAATGCAGAGGCTCTAACAACGAAAGTAATTGAATCTGCGGCTTATTTTAACCGAATGATGGCTACAATGGACAATGGGCCAATGCTATGGAAGAAATTCCCGTCGCCGTTGTACAATAAGTTAAAGAAATGCATGGATGATGTTGAATTGTAAGTTTTTTGTCATAATTTTTCCAGAACATTTGACTCCAAAAGTCGTTCTTTGAGTGTCCTTGAAAAAACGTTTTATAGAATTCCTAAGCGTGAAGTCTACTCTAGAATGACTAACAAATCTTTGGCAAATGGAACAGGAATCCTTAATAGTTGGATACATGAAGGAGTTAAGGAATCCAAAACAATGATAACCCTACTGTCTGACCTTCTTCTTGCTGGAATCGATACGGTAACAGCTAGTTTAACTAGATTTACATTGCAAATGTACTGTAATATGTGAATTATTCAAGAATGAATCACATTACAAGCTCACAAAATCAAAATCCAGCAACAGCTCCATACGATTAAGAAATTGTCTTATATTTTATTCATACAGACGTCATACACACTTGCCTTCGTCTTGTATAATCTCAGTGTTAACAAGCGAGTACAAGATAAATTGTATGAAGAGCTTCGATTGATAGATCCAGAACTGAAGCGACGCATTCCACTTTCATTGGAAACCATTTCACGAGCAACTTACTTAAAACGAGTTGTGAAAGAGTCCATGAGATTGTATCCCGTGTCAGTAGGAACCAGCAGGGTTTTGGAGGAGCCATGCGTCATTGCTGGTTACAGACTTCCTGAAAACGTGTGTATTTTTTCTTAAACACAGAAAAGTTATAAAATATCTTGGAGTTAAAATAACCGTCGTATAAATATTCTGGATACTGAATTATGTAAAATGCTAATTTCATTTAAATATATAGACCACCGTTATCACAATGAACCAAGTGACCAGTCGACTGGATGAGTACGTGGATAAAGCCCTTGAATTCATACCTGAGAGGTATGAAGCAAACAGTGGGTTTAGAAAAATACGCCCATTTACATCATTGCCTTTTGGTCATGGACCCAGGGCATGTATTGGAAGGCGGATTGCCGAGTCTTCTATGTATTCATTTCTTTTTAGGGTAAGAATTTTGGATGAGTTACGCATGAATATTTTGTATATTTTGGGAGTTAATTGAATATGGCAAATTATTTATGATGGCATTGATTACATTGCAGTTGATGAGAAATTACGAGATTGAGTGGGTATTCGATGTATTCATTTCTTTTTAGGGTAAGAATTCTAGTTGAGTTACTCATAAATATTTTGTATATTTTGGGAGTTAATTGAATATGGCAAATTATTTATGATGGCATTGATTACATTGCAGTTGATGAGAAATTACGAGATTGAGTGGGTAGGAAGTAAACCATTGGGATTCGTTACACATTCTCTTACAGAGCCAGATGCTCCTCTTCTATTTCGTTTCACTCCAAGGGATTCGTAATTTTCTTGTGTAGAATGAAATTCAGTTATAAATATATTTAGATACTTGTTTAGTAGTATTTCAGTGGTTTAAAACTAAACAAATCAAACATTTTCGTACATAAGGGATGCAGTTATAGCCATAGTAATTGGCAACATTTTTTGTCCTCAACCATACCATACCATATAATGTTTCGGAAAGAATATTAATTTTTTAGAATGTATAAAATAATACTTTTGTAAAAATGTGTGAATACAACTAATGAATTCTCCTATATATTTCAAATACCTATATACGCAGCATGAACAAAACCAGACTAAGATGAATAAAGGAAATAAAGAAAAGACCAAAGCATTTATGAATAGGTTAAAATTTATTTATTGAACTCAAAAATAATATAACATAAAATTGGTCATGTTGTTTAACATGTCAAGTCAAACCATAAGTCATTTAATGTCGCACCAACCATACACCACAGTCTCTGCTTAATAACTACATTGGAATATAGCAAATTCCATTTAAAATATAAACTCCTTTTTATTTCTCAAACTCAAAAATATTTTTTACTCACTAATTTCTTAAATTCAATAAATATCAGTTGTACAATATTATTACCTAAAGTCTTGTAGATGGTTTTTCTCAAGTCTTTGCCATTTCTGCCTGATGATCTAAAACATGATTTACATGACAGTTTGTGTAATTTACGAGATTCAAATTTCTCTTATTCAGACATAGGAAACTAAATTAAGGTTTACTTGAAGGTCAACACTCTCTCCCCAGCTTGTGCTGGAATGTAAGGTTCATCCAAATTGCCTTCATCATTAGCATCAAAATCAAGAATTTCAGAATTAATCTCTTCCTCGAAAAAAATACTATTGTGAATTCCCCCCAAAGTATCCACTTCAAGCGCTTCAATGATATCGTCACTGTTTTGAATCTCCATCGAAGTATTCACTGGGTTGCTTGGGCTTGAATGATTACCGATTTTGTTGATCGCTGCATCCCTAATTGAAGACAATTCAGATACTGAAAATGCTTGAGAATCAATAGCGCTCATAATTTGTTGAAACGTGAAATTTGACGTGGTAGGCTGTGGATTCTGAATGAACGAGCTGTTTATCGCTTCCACTGGGACCGTGCTACGCTCTGTGGTTGCCCCCACGATTTCCACAGGTAATTCATCAATCGTGGTGTTGGTGACTGTGTTGTTACCATCTGAAGTAGTCACTAAATGAATGTCTTCCAAACCAGCACCATGCTCAATACTAAAGTCCATGGCTTCTTCCAAATTAGGTTTTCTGGTGAACGCCATTCCATTAAAACTCCCAGCCTCAGCTCCTGCAAAATTAGTGAGAATATTTGTAGCTTGTGTAGGCTCCAAATTAGTTGTTGACTGAGGGCTCTGCTCCTCCACGTGGATGATGAAACTATTTGGAAACTCAACTCCTGAAAAAGTTGCGAGACTATTGGCAGCTTGTGTAGGCTCCAAACTCGTTGTTAACTGAGGGCTCTGATCCTCCACGTAGATGATTAAATTTCTTGGAGTCTCTTGGTCTTCATACACCAAACAGTCATCGCATATCATGTTTCCCACAGCGCTTTCCATTTCCATTCCACTATCACAGTTCGTACTGGTTGAAGTTTTGTTACCATTATCAGCAGCATTTTGGACAAGACCACCAACGCTACCGTTAGTTTCTTCGTCGTCGTCCAAAACGATGACTACTGGAACTGGTTGACAATTCAATTCAATCGCACTTTTTTCTTGGGATGGAAGTGTAGTAGAAGTAGAGGGCTTCTGTTCGGATTTGGAAGACTGGTTCGATCGTCGCATCCCACGTGGCTTCTTTGTACTCGCAGCTAAGACTTTGCAATATTCAAAGTAGTGACTCTCACCTTTTTTTCTCCTGAAATTCATTTTATGTTTCCGGGTCATGCTATGCTCCATCAAATCATTCTTTTGTGCTCGGACTGCGTTATAACAGAAGGAACAGTACGCCTTCCCATTGTCTTTTTCGTGAGGATGTATCCAAGCTAGAAGGAGATGGTTTAATGTCAATTAAAGAGTAGTTAGAAATAGTCACTGTATACTTGATAATATAATTTAATTTAATTTTTCTGACATCCTAAAATATTACTTACATTTTAGCACTGGATGTTGTTCCCAATCCGGGTTGTAGAGCTTTTTACCTTTAGTCACAGATTCGGATGACATTTTGAATACTTACAGACGTGTGTCGCATTCGGTACAAGGTGTAAGTTGCATTAATTCACAAATGCATACCCATAAAAAGTCAGTCCGAAAAGCGTATGCGATAGCAAAGTGCAAACACCTAAGAATTCTAGGAAAAGGAGAAATTGGCCTAAATACAAAAACGAAGACAATGAAGGAATAGACAATAGACAATGAGCAATAAAACATTTTGAGCCATTCAATTCATGTTATATGTAGGAATACATTAAATGCCTTTTTCCAAGGCTTAATCTCAAATTTCAGGACCTGGTTTAGGCTTATCATATACATTCTCCGAGACTGGAACCATAAATGTTAAGCATGAATGGCAAGCAGTTCACAAACGTAATCATTACAGAAATTTACAATATGTTTAATTGACTAAACAAAATAACGAAATAAAATATTTAAATGGAGTCAGCCATTAAATTAACTTTATTGATGAAACTACAACTTTACAAATGGAACAATGGCCACAAGTAGCCTTCATGCTCAAGCGATTTCATATATTACATGTAAGCAGGGTATGAGTATGTAGGTAGTTTCTTTTTCCTGGCTTCCTTCTTCTGTTCGCTAAAATATTCGTTCTCAAACCCATGACATCTTTCGGCTTCTCTTCATCTCAGTAGTAACTTATTGTTATGAAAACAGAAATATGATCCGTCCATCGAAGTTAGTTATGTTATTACACAAAAGATATAGTTAGGTAAGCCGCTCGTTATAGTATGCTCGGTAAGAGGTTCGCTATGCAAGGAGATGGAAATATATAGCAAAATTAATACGCACTTCAAACATGAAACATGACAAGCATTCCAGTATTCCCTTCTCGTCTTCCTTTTTATCCAACAGACGAGATAAATTTATTTGCTTCCTTGTGCAGAATACCTTTGCTTTCTAGGAATTAGTCTAAAACGCAACATGCAGGTATACATAAGAAAGTATTTAGAAATCAAGTAAAGTAGAATATTTTGATTGTGAAATTTTCCTAACCAAATATGAAATTTAATTTCTAAACTAATGCTTGTGCCTACAATGAAATGCAGCTATTGCTTTTGTGAACGTATAGATTGTCTTATATGCATTCTTCATAGATCAAAGCTGTCGTTTTTGTCAGTAAACTCAATATGTAAATTCCAAGTAAAGCATAAAGAGGGTTGCGCTGAAGTTGCTAATAATAGATTACAGCACATTTCATATTCTCCAGTATATTCGATATTTTTATCCATTTATCAGTTCCCTCATAATAGATAGATGAAAAAGAAAATTTTAATAAATTAATAGAAGTCCTTTTTGTAATGATTATTACCATTATACATAATAAAGTGACTCTTAGCTTTTGAAAAACATTTTAAAAATATTATTAGCGATAAAAACGAAGTGAAAACGTTGACTTTCGAAGTTATATATGCAACAGTAAGTCTTTCACCAGGAAGAAATCGGCAAAAACAAGTATACCACACTAAACTAAGATTATATCGAATGTAATATATGGTATGAGTAAATTGCAAAGCCCCTTTACAAAGTAGCGATCAAGGTGACTCAACTGAAAAAGGCAATGTCATTTTCCTCGCCTCCTGGTAGCACACCAAAGGCATCATTTCCAACAAAAAATGAGACTTTCTATTGGAAGCCTTGGAAGTGACTATGGAATAATTGAACGTGATTAATTCTTGTACAAAAAGATCAAACGGGAGTGGGGACCATCATCATTTGTGGCACAAGAGTTGGAAACACGATTCAACTTCATGATCATTTTCTGGAATATGTACATTTTGTGTGGCTTTGTTGAATTAAACTCTTTGAGGGGACAGAGACCTCCGACTGCCTGGAAAAACCTTTAAACTCATTTCTGCTTACTCTTATTGACTGTTCAGATATTGCTTCATAGTTCATGCATCAATTGTAAATTGAATGCTACCCTTTTACCAAATTTTCAACTGACGAATACAGATTATTATCCATGTAGAATTCCGACGAATCCTTCAAGGGCATTTATCACCTCAATCAAAAAGCAGATTTACAATTACTCAAAAAAATGATGAAACCTGAGAGTCAAAAGTTTTCCTGTGTATCCTCCAGATCCAAAGCAGAAAATTTGAAGGGATAAAAGAGTAGAGACATTATGCCTATTTCTTATTTACACACATGTTACGTCGTGTTATTTGCAGATGACAAACATATTGGATGGATGGACTTATACATTAATGCATTGCATCATAATGCATGCTCTGTTATAAAGGTGTGCTGTGCGAATTGCGAATCCAAATCGGCAATTAGATATTATGCTTTGAGGAGCCATAGGCGCATAGAATAAAGTGAAAAGGACACTTGATGTTTGATAAATAATTGCTATGTTGCAGGATGCCAGGATATTGCTTTCCTTTCTCTACGGATTTTCGTTTGTTCAATATCAACATCTCTATTTCATCAACATAAAATATTACATTACATTGCACACATTCTTCAACTGAATTGCGAACTTGATACAATCATGCCAAATGCCGACCTTATTTATACACCTCAAGTAATTTCTTTGTACTATAACTAAATGCCCTAACACCATAATACATACGAACTCATTACTATTCAAGGGAAATACATTTTCGGATAGCAAACAAGGATGATGGAGATGGACCCTGATGAAACTCTCGGGTTTTTCGTCACGCGTGCTACTTACTTTTCCTTTCAGATTAGGAATCTGGCTTTCACCTGGGGGGCAAAATGACAGAGCAGAGAAAGATTCCAACGGGCTACCGGATGAGACACAAAAAGGATACACAAAATCGAATATAGATATATGTATGTGTGTGTGTGTGAGTATAATTTTTGCTACTTTGCTATTTTGCGATGCTCTCAATTTACTATTCACCCGCAGCCTATTACAACATATCTCCACTTTTGGAGGAGGAAGGAAACCGAAGGACGAATACTATCGAGAGAACGTGAAAAACATAAATATGCTACATATCATATCAGTCCGCAACCAATATGCGGAAGCAAGGGTGATACTTTTTGCGATGCTCGCAAAGGCAAGTTACCTACTCTCCTTAAGTAAGCTGCGGACACCTCATGCGAAGCGCCTATCGTCCTAGCTCAACAGCTTAGCAGCTCAACATTCAGTATTATAAAAGTGTGGGGGCAACATATATAAAAGGCAAGTAGGATGCCTACTACGACTACAGTTATACCTAAGCTTTCCAACCGACCACATAAGTTGATGTTGGTAGTAGTGCAAAAGTTGGTATTGGTAGTAGAGGATAACAAACAAATATAAAGTATACTTTTACATTTAATGTGTATTGCAAGCCTCTGCAACTGGCTTATATTACATACGTTTTTAGCTACTTTTTTTTAAACAACTGAATCTGAAACACTTGGGCTCTCTCTCTGTGTTCTCTACTGAGCTTTCTTCCTCGTCACCTCTCTTCTCCTCATATCACACACTCGGTCTCTCAAAGCCCATAGTTGAGTTAGCTTAAAGCTATATAGCAGCTTCAGTCAGTCAATCGTAGTAATGTAAGTAAGTAAGTACCAATATACATAGGTCGATCCATTCCCACATGAAAATCTACCTGCACTCTCCTCTGGCTGTTCTCGTTTTCTACTCACTAAACAAACAAGGGGAAACAGATCACCATAATAATATACGATGTTGGTGCTGCTGATGATGATATGAACGTATAGTGTTTGTTGGCCATATAGAATTACAGACACACACACAAAAACATTTCTCTCTAGAACAGAGAGACACTTTTAGTACTTACTCAACTATTTACTGCAGTTCTCTGGTCATATGACGAAATTGTGAGAGAGAGCAGTAGGACAACAACAAATGAGAGAAATTGGGTTTCGAATTCGTTACGTCGAAAGTGTCAAAATTGTATATATACTTGGAAGAAAGAAAGAAACAAAATTTACCTACTACGCTCGACCACGATTACCTCTTAATTTTTTAGAGAATCATATGATGACTAGGCATTTTTAACTTAAATTTTTAAGATAAAAGTGAGTTTTGTGAAAAAAGTTTATAGTTTGAATCATTGAATGTCATATTTGGGTGTATTTACTAAGTCACAATCAGCTACCGAGCTACTAATGAGTGGTGAAGATTAGTAGTTTGACTAACGAGTTTTTGGTGCAATATTAAAGAGTATTACGACGATCTAGCTAAAGGAATATATATAAGTCAACCCTTCAAAGTTTTGTGGGTGGGTAAGTTTCTTATTTAAAGTCACAATTCTTTATCGTATTTCTATAACATTAGCAAGATAGCGTGGAGTTATTTGAATCACGAACAATTCCATAGATAATTTGTAGGCTAATTTTTTCAATGACTTAGTCATTGCACAAACCTGGAGCACATTACAGCTAAATTAGGTACGTTGCATATTTGTGATACTTGAAACAAGAGGTGTTGTGATAAAATTCTTTGAAAAGGGGAATATTAAATTTGTGATAGGTAATTCATCGTTTGCTTTTTTTGGAACGCTTCGAGCGAAATATAACTGTAAAATATCCTTTAGGTAAAGGGGAAATGAAAAATATTACTTTTCAAATGCTAAATCTGGATTTTACATATCTCCTTTTATAGCTGGGTATGGTGTA
>JAANSM010005365.1:0-10196 GCA_036850725.1 Orchesella villosa | reverse complement strand
CATTATGATACTATTTATTGCTAATATTACGTATTATTATCATCATCACGTGAACAGCATTGAGAAAATGTTAAACACTTTCAACTGTAACGAAACAAAAAAGAAATTAAAATGCAGATTTTTGCTTGTATTTTGTTCGTCTTAACCTTTTCAAAAATATAATGAAACGATGGAAAGAAATCATAATATACTTTAATTGAAACTGTATAATATAAATTATGGTGCATCCTAACATTCAACATTATGTTGAGACTTGGGAGTAATAATTATTATTATTGCTAATGAATTTGCTAATTTGATTGTAATTTGCAGTGCCCAAACCAAATACTCACTCAGTATTAGACACAAGGACTCCGGCAGCCACGTGAATGGGTCCAAAGTTACCACTGTGATTTTAGTCCAGGAAAATGTGCCAATCCTCACACACAGCACAAGACGCTTTGTTGTAGTATGCTCCTTTTCACCTGAATCATTTGTAGTGAAAGCTGGGTAAGTGAAAGCAATGAAAGCATAGTGTGTACAAATTGTTAATTATTAAGGTATTATTTGTAAATATTAAGTAGAGGTATTGAGTACATTCATTCTACTGTAAAATTGTAAAAAGATTAGTTATAGATTGTATAAGCGCTTGAATAAATTGTGCATTAGCCTATCAGATTGCTTCTTAGAAACTTTGCAAGATGTGTCACCGTCAGGAAGAAGTTGAATTTTGTTAAGTTTCCGGCAGCACTGCCACTCTTTAATTATTCGATAACGATATGAAGCTTGCCACATGTATTCTTTCATTTTCTGTCGTAACCTCATTCATTGTGTTTGCCACAGACTTTCTTGTACTCCTCGTCAGTAGGAGTAGTATTAAAAAGTACCTTTAACTTGCTAACTTCACTACAAGTGAAGCTTATGACTGAAAAGTAGCATGTTCAGGCATCAGTTAACATATTCAATAGCATACTAATGAATAGGGCAGCATTTTATTGAGTCGTTCGGACTTAATTACATGTCAGTTGATGAGTTGATCAGTATTTATTAAAAATATATATTTGTTCGTGGTATATCCACTCTTTGAAGTCATACCCTAGACACTTATTCAACCGGGGCGCATTTCTATGTGCTTTGTGATGTGACTGCAGATACTGCATGATTGGGTATAGTTGTTAGTCATTAGTGTTAAAGGTGAAACGAATGGAGCCGGAGCGGTTTCAAAGTAAGTTTGTATTGGCCATCAGCAAGAGACTTCTTTGATCTCTCAAATGTCAAATTATGGATATTCTACAGACAGAGAATAATAATAATCAGGTCCTTTGAGCTGTAATCCCTGAAGGTGGTGGTTTCACCACCTACTAATACTAAATTGAAATGACCGACCTTGTCTATCACGCGACATAAGTATGATTGATGATTGCAGAGAAAGAAAAATTCTCTGATAACATACATCAGAAAATGTATGTACAATGTACGTGTATATTACATGACGCTTTTTAAGCTGCATTAACAAATATACATATACGCTGCTCTGTAAAACATTGCTAAACTAGGGTTATTACGGTAGGGCTTCACATATACTGGCACCCCAGGCTTAGCTTAGCAAGAAAAATAAATAAATTATATTCCTACAAGCTGTCAGTTTTAATCCTTTGAATAATGTATGCCGTTTTTCTTTGATTCCAGTGTGTCGCTCCCTCGTGAAACAAGTGTGGCCAAATCACTGGATTTCTCGAGGTTGATCCGTATATCCCCTCAATCAAGCAACTTGTTGAACACGGATTCAGACACAGGCAGTTCAACAAATCAGCAACAAGACTTTAAATTTGAAGATGGGCTTCCAATTTCTCAATATAATTCACTTACGCAATCCAATCCTTTGTCTAATGCAGCAGAGTCAAGAGCATTTTCTGACTCTTTGCACAGAGGAACATGGGAAACATTTTTGGTCTTTGGGATGATATGTGTAGCCATTATTGCTAGCATGTCCTCTGTCATTTGGTTTGTGAGATCGTATAGGAGCTCAGGAAATCCTGCTGACTCTGAGAGAATACGAAGAAACCACAGGGGTGATGTAGAATCCCTGGATGGCTCTTCAGGCTATTCTTATGAGGACTCTTACTGTTCATCCTCTAACTCAAACCACAATAGTCTGGATACACGCTCAGATCTGGAAGTGGAACTTGACTTTGAATTTTCGGAAGATGTAAACCGTCCAGAAAATAATAGTAATACTGCTCCCGTTTCAACTATATCGCACCAAACGTTGCAGCAACAACCACTCCAACATCATTCCTATGCTTGATGAACTCCTAGTGCTATGTACTTCACTTTTGTTTAATTCCTTTGTGGCGCATACGTAATTTTAATAAAACATGTATCTCAGTGTAACATGCACGTAAATCTAATCCTTTGCTAAAAAAAATTTACATGGCATGGCCTTGGTTAATGAGAGATTGCCAGCTAAGTCATGATGATATGTGCTGGTTATGCTTTACTGTAAATTATAGACCAGACTGCAAAGATACTAACTTAGTAATTTGTACCTGTCAAATAAAATAACAAATTCAGTTGAATATCAATGTTGTGTGAATACTACAAAATTGCAGTGTAATATGTATTTAGAATTTAGGTATTGTATAATTCAGTCAATTTCAGTATTTTCCCATACTCGGCCATTTAATGTTTTAAGCAATAGTTTTTACTGACGCCCCGTGTTTGTAGTTAGTGGTTTAATTGGATAAGTCTGTTAAGTAGTTGTTTGGGTGGACTTAAAAAGTGACAAACTGCTGTTACCGAGAAAGCCAATTTTGGTCTACTCCCTGATTTCCCTTGTAGATAGAGATAGAACTGTTATTAATTTTATTGCTAGAGAATAATTCAATCTGTCTGTAGAGTAAGATTAGTCTTCATTCAAAAATATGGCTGTAGAGAATTAAACATTGTAATGCAAGTTATAACTGGGTGCCTTCGATGAAAATAAAAGCTGAAAATTATAATAATTCATTCTTAATCAACGAAATATTTAATACTTTTTCTGTAGAGTAGAAATAGTCTTTAGAATAAAACATTATAAACTTATATTTTGTCATATTTACATCCTTGAAGATGATCAAATTGTAAAGATATTCTCAAACTACGCATTCATTACACTACGCATATAAAACAAGTACACAAGTTTTGTCTATTTTGACTGGGGATTTTCAGGTGAACGTACGTAAATACCGTTTGGAAACCTGGCCATAAATTTCTTAATATATTCTTTCGTTTTATGTTTCACGCTGTCGGTAACTTCTAATGATGCAACATCTCGAGTGTGTTTCAACTCCTTCAGCATAATAGTGTGCGTTATCTAAAAGAAGATTTAAAAACAATGAATAAATTAGCATTTTAGACCTACATCATACTAATTTATTAATTTAACAACAGTTGTTAAACAACTTACCTTCCGGGCTAAATACTTGAAGTCGTCATTATTTTTAATATGTTCATTTTTACGGTATGGATTCAGATGAGCCACAACTACTGTGGCAATAGAATTTCTGAATGAATCTTTAATATTACTCGCTTCCTTGC
Organism: Orchesella villosa; assembly: GCA_036850725.1. NCBI lineage: Eukaryota > Metazoa > Arthropoda > Collembola > Entomobryomorpha > Orchesellidae > Orchesella > Orchesella villosa. Next base: position 6,638 of record JAANSM010005365.1, on the reverse strand, counting down.
TGCTGACCCTTTTGTCCTTGTCAGCAGCATCAGCTGCAGCTTTCTCTTTGGCTTTCTTCTGCAGCAAAGCTTTCTTTTTAGCAGCATGACGGGCGGCTCGGTCAGCTTTATCAGCCATTTTCCTGTCTTTCATGGCCTTTATATCTCTACTGTCATAGCCCAGGCCAGGAATTACCACGTCCATGCTTGGTGTGCTGGTTATAATTCGACTAGTGCCAGCAGTTGGTACACGTGACAAAAATGCCTCATCGTCTTCATCCAAGTTTTGCTGACTAAGTGTAAGATCCAATTCAGTTTCAATAGGAGACGATGACGCAGATGTTCTGACAGAATCGTCCGGTCTTGAAGTGACTTTAGGCTTGCTCTTCGGGGTGGTCTTCGAATGACTGTGTTTGTCTTTCCGCCGGCTCCTTCCTTGACTACTTGATTTTTTCCTTGGCTGAACTACGACTTCACCAACCACTTCAGTTTTAGTCTCTTTTTTAATCTCAGTGGTGCTGTTTTCTTTAGATTCTGTGGCAGGAGGTAGTGTTTCTGCTTCTGAATTTTCTTCAGATTTCATTGCTAACCTTGCTGCTTGCTTCTCTTCCAAAACTTTTTTCTTATTTTCTTTCACCATTTCTTTAGAAAATCCTTTATCATCCTCACCTCTTGGCTAAAAATGCAATTTTAATATGTAATTACATACTTATACACCAAATAAAACAAAAAACAGTACAGAAGAGCAGTCAGGAAAACAGTTTTTGGTTTCTTACACTTATGATACGCTCTTGAACCAATCCAGATTTCTTCCGGCGTGCAGCACGTTCGATTAATTTGGTCCGCCATGTTTGAATGCTGGACTTCGAAATGGATGGCGAGCCCTCAGACAAATCTACGATTTTCTCTTCTTCTACTTCTTCCTCTTCAGTACTTGACTCGGACGATTCTGAAGAAGAAATATCGTCTGTTGATGGTGGATCCCAACGTGTGACGCGAGTTTGAATATGATAATAATAACAACGTCCTTCGTCATCTACTGTCATTTTCCAGTTTTTTGGCAACTCTCGGGGTGGAAGTGGTGGCGGAGGAGGCAATCCTGGTGGCCAAGGTGGGAAAGCTTGTTCTGGTTCCACTTGAGGTGCTGTTTGTGGCTCTATAACGACATCCGATGCAGGTGGTGGATATTGCGATAACTGAACAAACTTGATAAGCTCAGGAGGCATTGTTGGATCTAATTATATATAGAGATAAATAAGGTTACAGCTAAATAGTTAGACGTTTGAATACCTTCAAAATGCATGGCATTCCTAAACTTACCATCAATATTTATTGGTTTCCACATGACTGTTTTGGGGTCTAAATAGTGAACGCCATGTGGATCAACAATTGGGGTAGTAGCCGGATCGAGTCCGACTAGAGCACAACGTTCCTGATGAAGATTAACTAATGCATCTTGTTGCTTTCGGAGAAGCTCCTGCTCCTCGCGTTGTTTCACACTCTGCTCAAAGTGTTTTCTCCATTGTTCTTTTGTACATCCAGGTGGCATAACCACCCTATTGCTTTGGTAGCGGTGGAACTGGTTCTGTGTTGGATCTAACACTGGAACCCTTCTTTCACCTCTGTTACGGTGTAGTTTATTCCGGTGGTCTCTGTATTGTTAAAGCGGTTTCATCGTTAGTTTATTAGTAATAATTTTCACTTTCTGTTTTCAGAAACTATGATTAAAGGCATTTACCGATCGTAACTACTATTCGATGATGTTCCACTTGGATGACCTGATATATGCTGCCCTTTATCGGCCTCCCGTTCATGCTCTTTCATCTGTTCAACACGTTCTTTCTTTGGGATACGAAATACTTCTTTCAAATCTACCCATGAATCTAGAACAGACTTGGATAATGCTACAAATCCCCATGCATGTTCCTCCACAAGTTCTTGCATTCCCTCAGCCGTGGAAGTAGGTTCCTCTTTAATATCTGATATATCCATCTTTTCATCATCATTTTCAGATTTAACTATAACTTCCCCAGCGGTGGGAGCTTCCGTGTCGGGTTTTTTCACATCAATTGGTACGTCATTTCGTTTCACTAAAGTGATAGATGTCGTTACAGATGGTACAGCACACCACTTTTCCATCAACATTAGGACTTTGCTATCTAGCAACATGCTTTTATTTGGAATAGGCAATGATTGAAGGGCTCGAAGAAACTACAACAAATATAACAAATATAACTGACCAATCTTTTTTGAGTTGTTAAAATGATCATAATTTAACGTACCAGCATATGGTAAATATCATTTCTTATCAATTGTGGACCATCATTTTCATGTGGCAGCGGCAAGTCAACCATCCAACTCCAAATAAGCCGTAGTCCATGATAATCCAAAAATAGGCGTCGACAAGGAGTATCGCCATTTATTAATATCTTGAGTAATCTTTCTCTATCATCCCAACTTTCAGCACGAACCATGAGTCGACTTAAGGTCAAAGTGTGATTACGGTTCTTGAGACCACTTGCTTCCAACTTTGCCAGCTCTTCACGAAACTGTTACAAAAGAAAGTTACGTGTGTAATCATGCTTTCAATTACAAAATAAAAACAAGCTAAAGCAAATGATGGCTACTTACTGCCATGTCTTCAAGCTGAACATTCTTCCGTTTTTTCTTTTCTGGTTTTGTTTTAGGTTTTACTTTGCTGTCCTCAACTTCTGCTTCTACATCTGCAGAGACGTCTTCTTTATCTTCAACTACCTCAGCTTCATCATCTTCCTCTCCAATCCACCCACGACAGCTTTCAGTCATACAAAAGCATCTTTGTGCCTTTTTTCTGTAAATTAGTTTAGCAACGTTTTTAAAAAACAGTAACTTTTACTACATAGTACATATATCTAAGGGTAAATTAAGTAAAATTACCCGTAGCGCTGAAATTGGTAGTCGAATGTAATTTCATCTCCGGGTTGAAGATCAGTAATTGCGAAAAAGCCAATACGGACTTCGCCATTCACTGTCCACTATAAATTGTCACCAAAATTAGCTTTAGATTCTTATCATAACCTTAAGCTAAGTACTCATAAAACATGACTTATGATTTTATATGTACCTTTTGAGTTTCACAGTTAGGTTCACAACTGTGGTTAATAAATCTAGAGCAGTTTCCTCTCAGTGTAGCATCTATGATGGCATCAGATTTTAAGGCCATAAAATAGAAATGCTCTTGGTTTCCTTTAGCATATTCATTCGTCCTCCGTTCGAATTGCACAACATCCAAAACCTCTCCAACGTATTCAATAACAAAGCCACCCCTAGGAAGTAAAAAAAACTCGTTAATATTGGCTACTATGTGGGTGCTCCAAATATTAACAATCACGCTAGAAATGATTAAAAGTATCTTACTCTGGAATAGAATTTAATGTTCGTAGCCCATGTCCCTTCTTTTCAGTCTTAAAAACTTCAAGTGGTGCGTACTCTTTTCTTTGGAAGCGTTTGTTTGAACAACGTTCTCCAGTTGGACATCCTTTTGCACTGCTAGCATTCATACAATAATATTATTAAGACAAGTGTAAATCAGTTAGTTAGGGAATCTTTTATTGACTTAAATTTCATACCATTCAACCATTAAAAGTCTATTAAGACAGTCTTCACTACAACCACTATCACCTCGCATAATATCTTCATTACTTAAATAGCAATCACAAACCATTCCTTTACTTTCTTTGCTAATTTTGCGCTCAGTTCTGTATATACTTTCATCTATCCCGTCAAATCTTTTCAGCTTTTCAAGAAGTTCTGAATCAGTCCCATCGAACAATAAATGTTATCACAAACCATTCCTTTACTTTCTTTGCTAATTTTGCGCTCAGTTCTGTATATACTTTCATCTATCCCGTCAAATCTTTTCAGCTTTTCAAGAAGTTCTGAATCAGTTCCATCGAACAACAAATGTCCTGACCGTTGTACACAATTTTCTGGAGGCATAAATCCCTCACCCGCGCTGCTAACTGAGCAGCTATCTGAAATCCCAGAAATCGCACTATCTCCAGATAAATTGAAGGACTTTAGAGATTCTGCATCCAATGAGTGTCTCCATCTTGATTTTACTTTGAGGGGTTTCGAAGTGCTATTAGACGCACCAGTTGAAGCACTAAGACCGATGGAATGAAGATTTGGAGCAGAAGATGAGCTTGTTAAGCTTAAACCACTACTTTCTCTTGAAGGTGATGAATACCCAGATGTAGTTCCACCTGATGTATTGAATGAACTATTTGAATTGGAGTCTTCTTCATTAAGCGACAAGTTGCTGCGACTTATGCCCGAGCAGTCTGATAACGATGACACAACTTCTCTTCTTCTTCCACGAAACCCTCTCTGCTCTTCCAGTGTTTTAATTCTTGAGCTTCTTCTGACTTTAGAGTTTTCGGTTTCTACAAAATACAAAAACAAAAGTGTTGTTAGTTGTTAATTTGTAATCCCTTGAAAGTAATAAATTAAGTAATAATTTGATTACCTTCATTGGTAGCAGAAGGTTCTTCAGTTTTCATTTCAATCTCCACAGTTGGCTTCGGAGTTTCTACCTTACTGCTAATACTTAACTGTTGCAAGCTTTTACACTCCTCTTCAACTCCGGAGTTTGCAATGAAAGGAAAACTTATAGATATTTGTGTTATCAGCTGCCGTTGGAAATGCAACACTGGCAATGCCATCAGTGTCAGTTAAATCTAATCCAGGAATACCTGCACCAGTCTGTTGTCCGAAAGGCTGCTCACTTTTTAAAATGGATGAGAAAAACGAAGATGCAGAAGCTTCAGGTAAATCTTTCGGTTTCCATATTTGCTCCAGCAAAATCCAATCCTTTCACACATGTATTGGCAGTATCTACTAGCTGCTGCGGACTATCAGAAGTATCCATTAAAATCTCTTCAGGAATTGATTCTGCAGTAGTTGGCGACTCCGCATTTTCTTTTGTCACTTTTGCCTTCCGTCCTCTACGTTTAACTATTGAGGGAGCTACAGGATTCGATGGAAAAACTGGTACAGGAATCGGTTGCACCACTATCAGCGATTTTCTTTGGTCGTCCTCTACCCCGTTTGATTGTTGGCGACGGGGATTGCTCTGGAACTGGGACATCGTTAGATTGCTCAGTTGGAGTTGAAACATCTTGTACCTGCAGATCAATTACAAAAACAATTCTATCAATGTATATAAAATGTTCAAACCTCTATTTCCTCAAGAATGTTGAAGTTAAAGTAATACCGACGATGTAGATTGGCTCACTGTTGGTGTCGCTGCAGCAACTTTCCTCTGCCGAAGTAAGTTCCTTCGTTCTAGAGCCAACGACTGTGCTCCCAAATCAGTGATGTCAGGACTGGCGCTTCGTTGCATGATGAATTAAAATATGCGCCTGGCACTGTACACTGTGCCTGAATGAAAACTCGTAAGAGTGAGATTAATTACGAATTTTGAAACACATCGCTTGACTTTATACTTTCAAATTTAGTCACTAGCCAAAGGTCATAAGTAGCATCATTGAACACAGGTGACAAATATAATAAATCAATACCAACTACTGCCTACAGTCAACCGTACTATACTGTATAACTGTTTATTAATGAGTACTGACTACAAATATATGTATGCAACACCAACAACTTAAAAGTTATTCTCTTATTCTTCAAATGCGTTGCAGAAACACTGGACTGGCGTAGCCCAAACTAACGCTAGGTCATAGGCCAGGTTGTAGATCATACTAGTGACTGGCAATCACTTATCCAGCTTTTAGTTGTTAGTTTTGCAATTTAACTCCTTGATAACAAAACACGAAAAACTTTAATGTTCGATGACGTATTGCAGAATGTAACTGGCTGTCTTCTGTCTTCGAATGCCAGATAATGGATAAATAACAAATCCAAAATCGTTTCACTTCCCTTCTAGTTTGTCACTTGTAGTTTGGGATCATTCAGTAAAGTGTATTGTAGTGACAGTATCTGCTTTTAAAAATGTTAAATTCACTTCGTCAAACCTTCTTTTAAAACACATTCAAACATAATTCAATAAAATCACCTGGATTTTTGCTACTGCTGACTGCATACTGATCACTGATGTATCTATCTATACACCTACCTGAATTAAAAGACATAAAATACAAATACAAAATCAATACGTGCAAAGTAATACAAACATTTTAATGTGTATGTGAATGCAAAAGTACATAGTATTTATGTGTTTACAACTCGGTTTTACATTTCCCACTACCAAATCTTACCAATGGCATGTACAAATGCACGTATAAGGTAGAAAACAACAACAAAGACCCAACAGCCAAGGTAAAGCGATCAAAATGCAACTCTAATGCACTGCACATGCATTATATACCCACTTCCAACCGACTTCATAATTTTGATGTAGCCATTTTCGGTGTTCGGATTTCGGAAGATGACTTCTTCCGGTTCTTCCTGAAAGTTCAAAGTTGATGTAAATCAGATGCAAAATTGTGACAATTTATCGGGTTCTTCTGTTTTGTTTTTGGAGAACGTTTTTATTTGTAATCATTACTTTAAAATTGAATTCCTACTTCTACATAATATAGTATCGAGATACATTAATACATAATTTTCTGTATATTACATTCGTTTTATTACTCTTCTACAGATTTCGAAGT
>JAANSM010005364.1:0-10200 GCA_036850725.1 Orchesella villosa | reverse complement strand
TAATTCAGTCATATGATCAAGATGATTCATTCATATGATCAATATGACCAATATGATCTATTCAGCTACGTCTTTCAGTCCACTTACGTGGCTTTTATTTGCTCATATGATATGTTTGGACTAGAGGGAGGAGGGAGGTAATGGCAATGGGAATGGTAATGGGGGCAACGGGAACGGGAGCAGTAGTGGTAATGGCACTGTAAGTGTCAATTGCCTATTTTTATGAATTTGAAAAGTTGCAATCCTTAACTCAACGTTAACTGGCTTCCTAAGTATATGTTAAAATTAATGTGGGAGTAGTGGGAATGTAACATTATATTTCTGTTTATTAATTAAAATATTTTGGTTGCAGGACGGCACTTTTTCGACCCTACGCAGAAAGTGGAATTTCTTAGCTGGTGGCTGGTGATCACAAAGTACAACTACAAAGCTTACAAGGTAGGTGGATCGCATAGACTACAATGCTGATCCTAGTTGCACGTTTGAGACGAAGAAGGGTCCAATAACCTTTTGTGAATCAGAATCAACAATATTCATCAACCTATGCTGGTTTCTGAACCAAAAATGCTCCACATTCGACGAGGACATTTATTTAGTTCCAGAATTCTTAGAATTTGAAATAAAATAAAAATAATAATAATTTTATGAATTTGAAACGTAGGATCGAAGTCCATTCAACCAAAATAATTTCATTAATAAATTCATTAAATCATCATTAATAATAATAAATATTGTTACATTCCCACTACTCCCATAATAATTTTAATATATAATTAGGAAGCCAGTTAAGTTAACGATTACAACTTTCCAAATTCATACAAATACACACTTGACACTTACAGGGGTTACAGGATTTCCTGATGCTTTCTTATTTAATGCGTATATATGCATGCATAAAAAGATTTTCTTATATAATAACTGATATCTGCGTTTGTATCTGACGTACTCAGACGTCATAGCTCCGATACTTATTCCTGCACCTCCAGGCAGGACTAGCATGATGGACATCGTAGCCAAGAATCATGGCATTCATGGCGTTCTAAATATATGTATTTATAAATACAAAGTATTATAAATATATATGCTCAAAACCTAATGTAGGTCTAACTTTTAAATATACCTCTAACGGGAAAACATTACTTTTATGTAGTTCTGTAAAATTACTTTTATGTAGTTTTGATACCCCTTGGCTCGCCTCGCCTCCTTTTCTAGCATTAATCTGAATAACCATTTTGGTGCAGATTGACATCAAGGCCATTTTGATTATTCCGATTTTTAGGCAGGAAACGTTAAGGTTGCCGTTTTTTTGTTTATGTTTTTCTAATCGGTTATTTTCCCGGTTTCGGTTCGGTTGGGAGTCCTAACCGAAACCGCGGTTTTCGGTTCGGTATTCGGTTTTTACTAAAAACAGCATTATATGGCTAAAATATAGGCGAGAGATATTGAGAACATAAAATAAATGTTTTTCGCCAATATATTGCACAATATACCACCGCTTCGACAATCCACATCCACACACATTATCACTGCATTTTAGTTTGCTAGTAGACAAACTGTATTGTACATTGTATATAATTAGTCATACACAAAATGAGACTAACGTTTATACTTAAACTAACAATTTTAGCGTTTCAAACTTGAGGTTTTAATTACTGTGAACAATGCTAGAGACATTGAATGATTTAGGCTTAGAAGAAAACCGTCAAAACCTTTGTACTGACCACATAAATTTTATGTGGATGTTGTGTAAACTATTTTTCTATGATTGGTAAATAAATTGATTGTAATTGTTTCTAAATACAAAATAAGTAGCTATACAAGTCTTTTTTTGCATGCATGCGTCTGTATTTTGTTTGTATGAATCTAGGAAATAGATTCCAGTCTGATTCAAAGAAATATTAAAACATAAATGTAAGTCATATATGTATGTATTCCATATATAATGGGAGGCAAAAGGAAGGTTGGGCTTCGAATGCTAAGGTAGAAAGAAGAGCTTGAAGGATAAATGACATTTAAACCCTTAACTTTGACAGTTTTGATGACTGTCAACTGTGAATTCTGTTTATGAGTGCAGAGTTAGACAGACAGGTATATGGACATAGACATTTTTATACATTGCTGGTCTTGGTCTTCGAAACTAGAATCGTTACATAATATTACATGACTTTTTTCACAATCTCATAATATATTGGTCATATTGCACACAAGACCGTCTCCATGAACCATCTGCTCTGCTTTGCTTCAACAAGAAAAATACAAGATTTTATGAGCTGAGAATACTTGATAAAAATGTTAGTTTCTTCCGGCACTTTTCCTGCTGGGTGGTTGATTTGATTTGACAAAGAAGAAGACATAAATATCATGTCGTAAGAAATGTTTTCGATTTTTTAGGATATTCCATAAAAATTTACGATACGGGAAGGACGCACGTGACATAGTGCAAGGGAGAAATACGATCTGGTTGTCAGAAAGTTTGATGTGCTTCTTTTCTTTGCATTTCTTAAGGGGTAAAATAAGATGTTGACTAAAACCACTATTCCATTACGATTGCATTCACGAAATGCAAAAATGTCATATTTTATTTACCAAAAGCAGAACATGAAAAAGGATAAGTATGCATGATAAGCGGACAACTTATCATAAACTTGATTCAAATTTTGTAATGTACCACAATAAAACTGCATAGTGCACTACCACGACCATATTAAAGAACCCAATAAAATTGTCATGCTACTGTACTTCCTTTTATCCAGAACATGTTCAACTAAACTGAAATTGCATTTTGCATATCATTTTTTGTATAAAATGTTCTTCAAGAAAATATTTTCTGTGAGATACTAAAAATGCACAAAATGAATTAGATTCCCCAGTAGCTCAAATTTCATTATACAAATTGCATGTTTTCATAAAAAATTGTACGAACGCAAATCAGAATCATTGCAGTATTGCAGTTGCTCTTATCTAACTTGTCAGCATAGCCCTGTTATTGTAACCTCGGTTTATCTCAAGGCTGTTAGCAGTCTTCATATACAAAGTAGTACGAATATATTCTCTTTCATTACAATTTTACAATACCAAAATTTTCTGATTATCTTATCTCTACAACTCATTTGCAACTTCTTTCCCTATCATCCTTTCAAAAAAGTCTATTTGTATGTTTTCTAGTTTTCCCAAGGTGAAGGGTTTTTAGGCTGATGATGCATGATGGGTTCTTTCGCCTTTTCTTTCAAATAGATATACATACAAGCTACACAGCAGACACTGGTTTTGGAAACAACCCGAAGGAAATGTTTCTTGTTTCCGTGATGTAATATTATGTGATGATGTTGTTATCGGTACATAATTTAATTCCAGAGGGATGCTAGTTGGTAGAATCTTACTTTTTATAATAAAACGGATGCACTCGGTGCATTTTTATGGATTTTTGTCTTGGCTCATTCACAACAAGGTTTATATATACAAAGTTGACAGAAGAAGCGTTGGTTTTCTGTTGAAACCTGTCTGAATAATGCGTGTATAACGTATGCACTTTCCGCTTGGAGGATGCAGACATCAAAACTACTCAAAATGGTTTTTGGCATGTGGCCCATTGCTTGTAGCAAACCGTTTAAGTATATAAATGGGTCTTTTTACTCAAAATATTTTCGGAGATGATCCTATAAAACTTCACATGTTCATAGAAATACTTATATACTCTAAGAAATTATATAAGAACTGGTATGAGGAAAAATTGGGAATAGAGCAGATGATTTTAATGCAATTATTTCAGCTGCTGGAAGAGCTGGAATCAAAACATAGCCTTTAACCATTCCATTATACAAGTCTCTAGATTTAGCAAACAAGTTTTAAGTTCATTCGTGTTTAGCCTTGCGTCTCACTTTTGTCTTAAATCTTACAACCCATAATGTCACATTACTAGTGGAAAATGTAATTCTGTCGGTGAGAAGAGAATGAACCGTGAAGGTAAGAAAACTTCCTTGCTAACTTCTACGTGTGTGTACCCACAGAAGAGCAGTAAACCAAAATTATGTTGCTCTTGCTACAAATTATAGAGAATCTTGTGGAATCGCTTGTAGGGAAAGTAAAGCAAGTATGCCTACATAATTTGATGATAAATGCTAAAAACAAGAAACTTTTTACACTATCATAACATTACAAAATTCCATGCTCAGTCTTACTGCTGAGATTGGTTAGTGTAATTTTAGCTATAATTCTATTTCATCGTAGAGATTATCATGGAGTAATAAAATCAATGAGTGTGAGCGAATATGTACTTTTAAAAGTCAGCGTGTCTCTGTCTACAACTTGTCTATAGACTATTTAGAAAAGAAAGTAAATATTTTGAAGAATCGCTGATGGTATTGTAATTCAATTTTGATAAAACTACAAAAATAACAGTCAAAAGTTAGTCCTTCTTCATAGAACAAATTCAAATGTACACCTCGAACGTGTTGACATCGCATTTAACTTGCATGCATTAATATGAATATAACTTATACTGACTTTATACTTACGAATGCAAATCTATGAATTTTCTTGTAATAAGCCCCATTTATATGAAGTCGTGCAAACAAGTCGTATTTTAAGAGCGGTCTTGTAGTTTTTGTGGGCTGTAAATTTAATAGAATTCTTCTTTTTGTTGTGAGAACGCAAAGAAAATAATGAGAAAGGCCACTGCTGGTTAAAACGGAAATTGCTCATTATAGAAGAGCTACTTTGTTACCACTGTAAGTTTAAAAGTCGACAATTTGAAACAAAAATGCAACATACAACAATATATTTTATGATGATGACTTTTTTACTCTGGCACACTCATTTGTTTATGCACTGTTTATGGTTTTCCTCAGTTCTTTAAACTTGTACTATAGAAAGTGCAGCAAGTGAAACAGTGCTCTTCACAGTAGCCACAGGCATTTTACAAACAAACTGCATGAAAACGTAAAAACAATTCAACTTTTATCGATCCTGGAAATCACATTTTAATTAAATGTCATTATAAGTGTATACATTTAACAAAACAAATCCATGATTAATTGTCATGCTGCATTCAAATACATACGTATCGTACAAGGCCATATTCAGGCTACATTTATGATTTAGATTTATTTACACTAACCTGACTGAAGTTTATAGTTATGCTCATGTCCTTCTACTTTTCTTAAACTGAGGGCATCCACGTTTTTCTAGATATTATTTCTAAAATAGGAGGTCACAAGTCTCCGTCCCAATGTGGAAAGAAAAAGTAAGCAAGGACATCTGGAAGTTGGTAGCACGAATCACACCCTAAAAAGCTATACATTATACTTATGCCTGTGAAGAAACTTCTTTTGAGATTGAGTTCAATATTGGTAATGTTTCGTAAATATGACATAGACTTATACAACATCCCAAATTATGTAATTCATAAGTTGGTTATGTAAACGAGTAATAAATTACAATTAAGAACAATAACACCTCATTAATTTTTTCACTCACATGGTTTACTGAGCTAATATACAATCTGCCTTCATTATATTTTGGATTCTGAGCTGGAGAGCACACTTTGAATACAAACAACTTAATTTTCGGCAGGGCCATCAACTATATGCATATAAGTATTACAGAATATACGTTTACTTTTACAAAATATAAATGTGAAAGCTTTAAAGCGACAATCTTAACACTGCCAACCTATGCATATCATTATCACCACTCTTTCTGTTTTATCATGTGCTATCTTTGAGCTTCTGAAATGCTGAAATATTGCCATTAGCATAATGATGTCTTGACAAGCTTGTTTTTTCTAAAAACTTGCCATCCATCCTTATATAATCTTTAAACTTAGTATTTAGTAGTCCAAGCTAAATGAAAACAATGTATTTTGGAGAAGAAAAATTGTTATGTAAATTAGTGAAAAAGAAGCTCAATGAATTTACCTCGTTATTTTGCCATACACGGGCAATTTGTTTTTTATAAGCTCATTATTATGTAGCTAAATGGCAATTCAGCAACTGATACTTGTATTAAAGTTTGTCCGTCTGTCTACCGGTTCGCACCTGGCCATATAACATAAATGATTCTCACTGCAATGTTTATTTCACTTTTAAATTTAGTTAGCAATAATAAGCAGATATAATTTGAAGCTGCCTATTAGGCTACTTTTGCAACATATTCTTACGAGCAGTTAATTTCTTATGTGAAAATTAAAGAAAAAACCAGAATTGTGAGTTTTGACATGACGCGAGGAAAGAATATTTGCGTTGTAATAAATTTTTGTTTGAAAAAGGAATGGGGGATGATGAAATTGGATGAAATATGCAAATGTTATGAAAAAGTCAATTAAAACACATTTTCTTAACAGGGAGAAGGTGTGAGAAAATTAGAATTCTGTCAATTTGCAAACAAAAAAACAAATGCTGGGAGCAACTTTTGATATGGAGGGGAGTTTTAAGCAAGCTGTCAAGCATTTGTCAATGTCATTATTTTTCATCGGCCTCCGTCCGTCCATTCATTTGTTCCGTTCCATAACTGGATGATATGCATAATACTTTACTNTTGTTCCGTTCCATAACTGGATGATATGCATAATACTTTACTCCACCAGGCAAAATGGCAATGATGTGATGGGATTTAAGTTGCCAATCACCGATTTTTATTGGCAATATACATGCTTAATGTGTCAGCAAAAGCTGATTTTTATGGGAAAGTTCACGCTTCAGAAACTAGTAAGACGAGGTGGTAATAAAGAATCAAGACAAGATGAACTAGAATTGATACAAAATATGTGCACACAGCGTTTAGTTAGCAGTAACTGGTTTAGATAATGTTATGAGCAGTGGGAGCTACTTATTTGCAACATAATGGTCGTAACTGAGCTTGTCTTTCTGTGACTAATTGAATTCAGAGAGGTAGTTATGTTGCTCTGGTTCAAATAATTTCGATGCTGCTATTTATATCAATTCTCTATAAGTGTGTTTAATGTAGGTAAAACCCAAAAGCGACCAGATATAAATAACCATTCCATCCATCTATATATGTTCGTGTCTTTGGATTCGCAAAAATTCTTATTGTGGCAATCAAGAAAATACATTTCGTCGTGCCTGAAAACTAGAGGAGGAATTCACAGTTTTGTTTTTCTCCAAAGCATTTTCTCTAGCTTAAAACACAGCAGGAGTGTTTTTGTTTTTAGATCCCTATCTTTACTCAGGATTAGGATTATGGCCATGGTTTTACTGGAGAAGTGCATATGACACGTGACGATGTGGTCCACAGGAAAACCAAAAACTTTCATATGCTAATTTGATTACATCTTCTTTTTTCTTGTCAAAATCAAGCCAAATCTTATAATTTCCTAATACATATTCACCACCACATCCCATACAGCATTGAGAACAATGCAACGCGGGGAACACTCCAAGAAAAGGAGATAATAGATCAGTTTCCATAAATCTGGATGAAATGAAGTGGAGAAAGGAAATGGAAAAATTGACCGAGAAGTCATACTTCCAAATACATCCCATTGTGTGATTGTCCATATGCCTATGTCTGCGATAATACCAACGAAATTCGACAGTCACAAACAACAACAACCGCCAGTCAAGTCAGAGTCCATTTATGTATATTGCTACATCTCAATTTGACGACAGTGTATTAAAGTTTATGGGGCATAGTGAGATTTCTTTAGTTTCCGCCTGAAATTACCTAGTCACGTTTGGTTTTTTCCATGAAAGTACGAAAAGATTCGCTGTAAGCTCAACTTGTATACCTTACAGAAACTGCATGCAGCCTCCCTACCTCACATTTGGCGATTGTTGCAATGAGTACTTAGGAAAAAAGAGTCGCAACTTTATGGGTGATGACGATTCTGGATTACTGGACTATTATCTAAATGGAGCGAAGCTCCTTAGTTCTGTAGTAGTCCAACTACAAATCGCTTAAGATGGTCATCTGTATGCAGACGATGAGAATACTACTGCAAGCATAAAAATTGTTTTCAGTCTCATGCCCATTTTGTTTTCCACGAGAAGCATAGTTCCATAGGAATCTAAGTTCTATATGATATTCTTGTTTGATAATGTGATGAGAAGCGATGACATGAAATGATACAATTGGGATTGAGACGACGAAAGGAAAACATTCGGCATGTGTTCCCTATCTACTTCCTACACAACAACCACTGCATGTATCGCATAATTTCAACAATATATGGAAGATTACATGCAATATGCAACAAGGAGACAGAGCGAGATATTATACTGTATTCATGGCGTGTGCAACTCCTTTATGAACCTGTCACAATAATTTTCTCCATTCAATGATGCCTCCTCCTGTCTCCTTTGCTTTCATTTCTAAACGAGTCGCCACAAGAAAATTAGACGAAGAGCATATAGCAGTTTTTGTGAAAGCTTACAAAAAAATATCAAATGCACAAACTACTTTGAATGTTTAGGCATGATCATGTCACATGTCGTTGGATTTGAACTTGACTTTTAGCGATGATGATATTTCTTTGGAGGGCTTGTCATCATCTCATAGATCACGTCAGTTTTCAGAGAAAGATACAACGATCTAGATTCTTTGTTTGCAAATACGGCTATATAAGACGCAGGCTTCCCCATGGAACTAGTAGTGAAGTGATTCAATGAAACGTGGAACAAGTTAGTTTATAGCGTTGCCTTCGATGGTGGTCTGGTCTGTATATGTAGTCATTTTTTAAATCTTGTAATGTCACAGTAATGTGGATTCGGTGGCAGAGAAGTAATTAAACGGCATGAATGTGCTCAAATGAGGTTATTTACGATTATGAAGCCACTTGGTTTCAGCGTGAAAATGCAAAATGTCATATAAATGAAGTGATTTACGAAAATGGAAGAACGCAGATGACATTATCCCACAGCAGACGCAGCTAATTATAAGTAGTTAGAATTATTTAGAATATTTGTGTTTAAATTCTGTATGAAGTCAGAAGTTATTATATTACAAACGCAAAACGTTGACGCATTTTTTATACTTCACCTCGACTTCACCTACCTGCTTAACTTCTAGGTTCGTATTCCATAATCTGTCTGCACATTCACTAATCATCAACAACAAAGGTACAATACTGACAGTGCAATTTCAATAAATTGGCAATCTATGTCGCTTATTATTTGTTAATAGAAATTATCACGAGTCAAAACAAACGTTTTCCTTTCTCGTCTTCTATTTCTACATAGAATGACATTTGGAACACCATGCAAAAATCATATCCGCCTTTGAGTCAAGTCGGAGTCGGAGAAATCGTGATAATTATTTACATCAATTAGATATTCATTTTCATATTTGTACCAATTCTGTGTAAAAAAATAAATTGCAAGAGCTATCATAGCATCTTGAACTAATAATTTTGTACATGATGGAACAACATTACTTTTCGAATAATATGTTTGCCACTGATATTTGCACTGTGACCAGAAACGAATTTGACTGGTAGAAACTGGATTGTAATGCTAAGAAGAGAGAGATAAGACGGGAATAAGATTGATGATGCATCAACAATACACAACGTTCTTGAAAGGGGTAACATCTTAAAACACTTTGTAATGCAAATACTACAAATGTATCTGTCACTTCACGAAACTTGCACGGGATAAAATTTATTATTTTGCTTTGACAATCGACTAGAGCATACATATTTGATAACAGAAATCCGCTGGTTTTTAAGTTAATCTTCGTTGTAAGTTATATGTATTACACAATGTTGTTTTTGTTGGATTTTTTGTAGTCATATATGCAGCAGACTACCTTTACATTAAGATTATTGTTTGAAAAATCGACGAATTTCACCCTCCATGTCATTAGATAAGAACAAAAAGTTGTCTTGTTTGTAGATAATGGGAAAACAGATTTCACAGATGATGAAAATAATATGTTCATTTATTGATTTTTCCCTTCGTTATCATTTAAGCAGTTTGCTTAGGGTAGTCTGGTATTATTCTTATGCGTAACGAGACAGTCGTATGCAAGTGTCATCCATAAAAGTATATGTGTTCAATGACGCAAAAACTCTAAGAAATGTAATTGTAATATCAGTATATTCAGTATATATAAGGTATAAAATGAACGGCTCAAGTTACTAAAATGTGTCCTTGAAAACTCTTATCAGAACTCAGGATGAGGTTGACACACTAACTTGAATTTGAATTGTTGATGACTGATGGAATTTATCCTCTCCTAGTATGA
>JAANSM010005363.1:0-10200 GCA_036850725.1 Orchesella villosa | reverse complement strand
AAAATTCGTAAACAGCACGGTTCTACGGGAATAATAGCTTATAGGGGCACTGAAAAACACACTGCATCCTCAGATACTTATCTTCGGAGTTGGAATGCGAAGGAATTAAATATCGAGCCTGTATTGCTCAAAATTATGTTTCAAAATCACACATTGCGTAAATCAAGACAATTCGCGGAAATACTGAAAATGCCTGTATTTGAAGTACTGAGAGACGTTAATCCAACCGTGTTAACAACTCCTTACGATGCTGTACACTTTGTTACCTGTGTACCAATCTCAAAGCCAACATTTTTGTCACTTGTTGGTTTTATAAGTGCATTTGACTTGACAACATGGCTTATAATATTGATCTCCTTTACTATAAGTTCAGTAATATTATACAAAAGCGGGTCTGCAGATCAAACAATTATGTTTTATTGTGTTTGTATGTGCCAGTCAACATCAGCTATTGATAAGGTTAGGTGGCTATCAGGAGCGTGGGTCCTTGCAGCACTTTTTCTATCTATTAATTACCAGGGAAGCAATATTGACAGTTTAACATCTCCGCTTGACCCCAAAAAGATAGAAACCTTTAAGGAACTTTTTAGCCTTAATCTTACATTATTTTCTTTGCCACTTGAATTTGAATCTGCAGCGGCAGTTGCTAAAGAAATTAAATTAGAAAAATATACTGAAATGTTGACTTCAAATAAATGGTGGGGCGCTACCGACACATCCCTAGCAAGACTTTACTTGCGTAAACATACTAACTTGACTTTACATGACGCAACTAATGCAATTGAAAGGTTTCAGAAATCTCCAGTTAATATGGGAAAAAGTCTAAAGATGGTCCAAATACCCTATTATATTGAAAAGCTCGCAAAGTGTCAAAATAATGCTTTTATCGATTCACTTAGATATGTAGAACGTATGAGATTAGGTCTTCAAAAGCTGCGCATACATGACAAAATAATTGCCACTAGTATATTGCCATTGGGTCGAATTTACCAGGCTTGGTTGTTTAAAAATTTTGATTTGCCAGTAGAAATTGTGAGAGCACGAGTTGCGTCTGTTATTCACTCTGGATTGACTCAACTGTGGAAAGACTGGAAACAACGATTAGAAACCTGGGGTGATGTGCTAGCATCTGCAAAAACAACACCAGAATTATTCAAATCTGTGTCTATCGAGGGAAACGTAGTGGTGCTTTTTTATCTTCATTTAGGTTTTCTGGCAATTTCAGTTTTGATGTTTTTGTGTGAATGCAAGACGAAGCTATTTGTCAAATTTATTACTATTCTGCAAATGTTGGCAACGGCTGCTAGTATTATTGGCATAAAGTTAGATGCTGGCATCACCTACCTGCGAACGAAATTCTGCGCGGGTAACCGCGTTTTCACGCCCACTGCACTACACATTGTGACAGTGAAAACAAGGAATAATAATTGACGATAGTTTTGAATTTCTCAGATTATATCAAGGTAGTTGTTTTGAGGCGACGTCATTTACTGAATTTTAGAAGCATGCATCGATCAGGGGCGTCACAATAGGACGGCCTGGCCTGCCTGGAACGTTGTATGGCCGCCCTGAAAATTAAACTGTTGCTTACCGATTACTTGTGAAGGGGCACTTTATTCTTGATCTTTATTCTAAATGTAATCGTAGTATATATTGAAATGCTAGATATTGGGAATTATTTCATTCTAATCAGTAATTGTAGTGCCTTTAAAGCACCTGTTACTACTCCTTCTGAACCTCTATAGCCCTGAATTCTTGTAATAAAATGCCGTCTTGATTCAAATTATTCAGTGAATTTAGTACTACTCAATACACATTTTAATAAAAATAAAGTTGCCAGAATTTGCAAATTCAATAAGACTCTAATGCACAACGACCCATTGGCCATCTTAATAGATTTATCAAAAATTACATTTTGTATGCTGCAGTGTATGTAAATGTAAATTGTACTGACAAGTCTGAATTGTGGTAAAGTAAATTTAAAAAAAATACTTCTAACACTTTAACATACTGCTAAATTCTTCGAATGACCAGTTTGGGAAAAATATTTTGCCAGAAAACCACACGGACATTTCGTCGTTTGCCGACGACTTATGGCAATGACAAGATTATGGCCGGCCTGGGAAAATATCGTTGTGACGCCCTTGCATCGATAATACATCAAGATAAGATTAAATTTTATGCAACTAAATTAGTTTAAACAAGTTACTCACCCAGCATAATTTATTTACATGAATTATGTTAACTAGGTAAGGTAAAGTAATCTGTAAATTTGCAAGAATATAAATTTTTGCGAATATAACAAAGTTAAATATAAAAATCCTAAGAAAATCTAATATTATAAGAAGGGTAAGCATTATTAAAAATTGATAATTAATGATTAGAAACATGAGAATATAAAATTAAAATAAAATAAACTGCAATCATGATGTTTTGATTTTGTATACTTTTACATTTTCATAATAATGCCAATGAATAATATCGATGAATAAAAAATGTTACCGTGGGGTACTGGAAGTAGCTTTATTTAAGGTATGTAATCCGCCTGTAATAATGTTAGATGTTTCGGGATAATGCTAACTTTTTGTCATACAATATGATTACTGAAACAATCATTCAGGACCAAGCAATGTCTGCCTAATGCAAGAACAAGAGCTGACTGATTGACAAAGTCCAACCTATACGCTGGACTGCCAGAACACAATTGACTAATAAAATTATTCCTTCTTGCCTGCATGCCTTATTCTCTCTACCAAATTACGTTTTC
The DNA here is from genome assembly GCA_036850725.1 of Orchesella villosa. NCBI lineage: Eukaryota > Metazoa > Arthropoda > Collembola > Entomobryomorpha > Orchesellidae > Orchesella > Orchesella villosa. The sequence goes on along the minus strand of JAANSM010005363.1, from coordinate 7,433 downwards.
TCAGGAGAGAAAGAACAAAGAACTATCTCGAATCTCTCAGCTCAGAGGTGCATGCAGGCACAATACAACTACACATACATAAATCATCATCAGTTCATAAACGAAATACAACGTAATATTTATTTGCATAAAATGCATCTTATTCTATTCCTCTTCAGCCTTCTCGGCAACACCGCCCATGTGAGGTTTGCGTGACGAACGAAGAATTTCGCAGGTTTTGATATTAATAGATAGAATCAACTGCCCTCGCCGTGTTTAGCTACTTTCATTTGTAATTGTCAATTTTGAACTTGCTGGGCACCCTGGAATCGTGCATAAGTATTTAAAGAATCTGGCATTAATATACTATATAATAGTTAGACATCATACTCAAAACATATCTGAAAAGAGATCTGAGGTTGCAAAACACAAATTTTGCTTTTTAATTGAGTTAACAATTAATTAATTAATTACTCAATTACCAAAGCCTGCACTAGATTACAGTACAAACGAAGATATTTTGTTACTCCGCCAGTTATGCTAGATACTTCTTTTGTTATAACGACTGAACCTTGAAATGCACGGAGTAAATTCTTGCTGGGCTACGATTCGCATTGGAAATTGTATAAATTCAACAAAAAGATAGGATACACGTAACCATATAGCGGTATATAGAAGACAGCATAATACAGGACATTTAAGCTGTTCTACATAGTATTTTTCTATTAAGTTAAGTTTGGTTGCGTTCCAGACTGTCTGAAGGTATGTTTTCGACTGATTTTTTGTTGATCATTTTTGTTAATATTACATTGTATAAGTATTAAAAGTACCTTAATTTTGAAGATAAAGTTAACTTCGTTTGCATAATGTTTCTCACTCTCACGGTTACTTATTTAAGTGAGATTTGTAGCATGAAATCATCCTCAATACAATGAGATGTGTGCGCATACAGTCCTATATTATCTGTATGTTCTGCTTTCTGCTTTATTCGTGACCAGTAGGACAGAGTAGCAATAAAATGTAGCTAATATACGTGTATCTAGCATTACTAAAGTGTATTTAGAAAACCTTACATTATGTGCCTATATACTTACATTGAGTGCCTATTGGTCACATAAACGATATAATAAACGTAAGACAGACGAAATCATAAATAAAATAGTAGTTGTAATTATATTAACAGTATTTTAGCTGAAATAGAGATAACACACTATATAGGGCGACACATTTCAAATCCTTATATTTCAAACAGGATTGCATTTACTGAAATAACCTCATCCCCATTAAAAAGTCCATTGAAAGTCCATAAATGTATTGATGAAGATGACTTTCTAAAATTCTCACATACACAATTTTGCGAGGAAGTTTGCAAAGGAGTTACGTGTACGCATTTCATGCTTGCTTCATCGAAGATTTACTTCTACGGCTCGAATACGTGCAAATATGAACATGTATGCGGCTTTTGTGAAGTATGCCAGTTTCCACGGAGCTTAACACATTGGCGTATTCATCACTTGTGGTACAAATCTTAAATCAGAAATCCCTAATTTTCTTACACGTGGTTTCTGGTGCGTTAAAAGACACCCAGTTTTTGCAATGGCTTCCTTAATTCTTGAACGCACTTTGTGGTATCAAATTAAGCCACAGTTCATGCTATACTCACCAACAATTCAATTTAAGCATTGTGACTGTTGGGTATTTAAATAAATCTTTTTTCAAGGATTTTTTACTTTGCTTGTGTTGCCTGACACATATTGACCTACAATTTTGATGTAGTATTTATTTTGCATAGGTAAATACGTGGTAATAATTTTGAATAGGTGTTTGTTTGATTGGTGTGAATTTTGGACTTGAATGATGAATTCAATGAATTATGAATTCACAGGCTTTGGGGATACTTTATTTTCCACACGTTTCAGTTCGTAAAGGATATAAAAATCCCACGCCCATGAATAAGACAAACTACTTGAGACGCGCTATCAAAAAATGCCACTGTTTTTTTATAGCAGCGTGCCGGATGACGGATCATTTATAATACAAAGCGTATTTTCTCACCCTATATAGCTTGTCTACCTTAGATTAATTAACAATTGCTATCATCATCCTATTGTTTTGTCGAGAAGGAGAATGCGAGCAAAATTTGGCTAATATTTAAACCGTTTGTCCTACCTCTTACAACTAGGTGCTCAAATGCCGTAAAAGCGTAACTAAATTTAAATAGCCAGAAAAAGAAGCCTGTTATTGATTAGCAAAACATAATGTATAAGTGCGAGTTTGGTCGACCTGCTGAATAAAATCGATCTATTTCATACTCACTATCCAAAACGAGTTATCTGAGGAACCATAAGTTATTTTGTATTGATTTCGAAAAGCTTGTCTAATAGCAACCCTTTCTCCTCGTGTCTGCATTCTCCGGAAATGAGAATATTACACTGCAAATGTTTTTTGCAGAACTTTTTCATTAGAGCTTTGAGGTTTTCATAATCAGAACTTTTGAATAAAAGCTGAAACTTTTAAGTTGTATTATTAAAAATCATTCATTAGATACGGTTAGGCCTTGCGAATTTCGTCCATTGTTTGCGTAAAATTACAAGAAATTTTAAAACGTGTGAAACTCCCATTCCTGACGTTCTCATTAACGGTAGTTCAAATAGAATACTAATGAACATATTCGGTTATAAAAAGTGTTTAGACGTGTGCCAGTGACAATGTCGTTCTACACGTTTTTTTGTAATTAAACAAATACTTGCAACACCCAGCCTTTTGGAACGGAAATCTGTTATCGATTTGCTGGACAACTTCTTGGAACCTCCAGGTACTATAAAACTTAAACTCAAAGCATTTAGTGTTAGAGTAGTTTCTATTTCACGAATATGTTATCTCTGATGCTCACTGGCAACTTCGATGGTGGTTTGTTTGAACTATGAACAATTTGCGAACATTTATTTAAAACTCATTAAAAACGTATCGATTATACCAAGCAATCAATAATTGGTAGAATTTGTCCAGGTAGGTTATGTATCGATTGTAAAAACTCATCGTCTACAATCCCTGCCTTATGTCATTTACATAGCCGTCGCAATCAGGGAGACAGAGGGGACAACGACAAGGAACTCCATATGGGTTTTTTAGGACCGGGGAAATAAAAATTTTAATGGGTTTGGGAAACAAAATTTTTAAAAGTAATTGTTAATCGATGGCTTCTTGTACAGCAGTGGTATTCCCATACTTATGAATGTATTTCAATCTAAACTATTGTATAAACATTTATAAATTTGTAATACTGCCACTGTCCACATATTTTACGGCATAAAACCCTTTAAGTCAATAAGAGTCCAAACCCCCTCAAACTGGGGTTTTGGGGATTTCATATTAAAAACTCACCCAAATGGAGTTCCTTGGGAGGGGACAATACCACCGCCCCCACCCCTAGAATTTGAGCTTCTATTAGGTTCCTCTATATTTGCCGTTATTGTTGCTGCTTAAAGTTTAAAATTCGCACAGTGTTGCTTAAAATGTAAATAGCAATGCAATTATAGTACAAGGCTAAAACATAATTGCCCATTGCTGCGGGAATGTCATTTAGAATTAAAATCAACCTGAAAGTCCGTAAATCTACTTATGACGGATTATGGTATTCGGAAACAAGTCTCATAAAGTACTGACCCTTTCACTTGTGAAAGTTCATTGCTTTACCCCGTTTCTAACACTCGCACACACTCTGGACATAATTCTTAAACCTTTTGACGTTAAAATTGGCATAATATTTATTAGGATTAGACCTAAAAAGCAGCATAGTTCGAAGAAATTGTTTTTAAATCGACTTCGGTTCAAGTTTACTTTAGACGTAAAGTTACTTTTCTAGTCAATTTTTACTATGTAGGCATAACTCCCACCATATTTTAATTAAGAAGATAAACAAAACGTCATCTGTTTACGAAACAAGTTAGATTGTCAATGTTGTATATGTGACCATTTAAGATGATCTCAGTTTAAAATAAGCAGCAGCCGCATAGCCGTACGATAACGCAGCCAAATATGTATACCTTGTTTTGTTCAAAATAAAGCTAATAAAGCTATCATACTATAAGCTTAAACAATACACAATTGTCTGAAATTCAACATTCAAACAGAGAATCAGAGATTGATTAGGATTCCCATATAAAATCATATCATATTAGTTTTATAATCCAATTTTCAGAACAAACTTAACCACTTACCTTTTATATTTTGCAAAAAAAGTTAGATTTATTTTCAAATATGAAGCAGCGTAGTGATACCTCTCTTGATCAGTTCTCATTCTTTCATTAAACATTTAACACTATCGATAAATTACCTCCACAGGGAATTCCAAAACTGACGTCAAAAGGGTACAATTACCGATTTTTCTCATCTAGTTGATGCTTAAAAGGAGAAAGGACGAAATGAAACACCCAATTATATTTGGTGTGATTGTTAGTGCTATACTACAGGTTTCTTCAACATCTCAGCATTACAATCTTGACCTCGATAAGAGTTTAAAAATGTTTGAGGATTGTTATGCTCATCTCATTTTACATGATTTCCAGGTAAGTTGAAATATAACTGAGAGAAGGTATTTGATTTCAGTAAACAAATATATAATGTTAAGAATTTATTCAAAATTGACAGGCGGACAAAGATCCTGTAATTCCTAAGCCATTTCAGTTCCCACTTGTTATTTCCCGGCGACGTTATGAGCTCAGAAATGGAATGAACAGTAAAAGCAAATGCCGCAGGGACAGCTACAAATTGGCAAGTGGAAACAGATTCTTATTTCGAGCAACTCCCTCACCAAGAGTGATTTGTTTTGCTCAGATATTCATAAATTCATATCCATGCTCCAAAACGACATCCAATTTGCAAGGCCAGATATATTTTTGGGATCCCACTTTGCTTGACACACTATTGGATTATAGACTTAAATATACTCATGAATTAAATTCGATGCGACGATGTTGTGTTTATGTCATTCACGTGGATTCAAAATTCACGGTAACCCCACCAACCATAAATAATAAGGTAGGCATACATCACTACTTCAACAATATGGATGATTCAATTTCTCAAAGTCCAACAAAATTACACTTTCTATTTGAGTTTACTGAGAGCAATAATTCATACCAAGTCATTAAAACATCAGTACTTACTTGTGATGATGACCAAAAACTACTTGATTACGTTTCGTATGTTTGCAAAGACGACTTGCTTAACCCCTTTTTAATTGTAAATTGTGTGACACGTGAATGGCCAGAATACATACCGTCAGAAGGTCAAAAAATGTATAACAATGCAGCAGCTAGTCGAAACTCGTTGAGTAAAATTCGCATGGAACACTGCTCTCGTGGAATAATAGCTTATGTTGGCAATACAGAGGACATTAAATCTTCGGATTTATATCTTCCTAATTGGAATGCGAAGGAATTAGATGTCGAGCCGGTATTGCTAAAAATTATGTCTCCTAATCACACAGTGATTAAAGCAATTCAAATAGCGGAACTGCTGAGATTTCCTGAATTCATGGTAGTCAGTGACTTTAATCCTACATTGGTAACAACTCCTTATGATGCTGTTCACTTTGTTACCTGTGTACCAATCTCAAAGCCAGTATTCTTGTCACTTGCTGGTTTTATAAGTGCGTTTGATTTGAGTACATGGCTTATAATTTGGATCCTTTTTACCATATGCTCAATAATATTATACAAGAGCGGTTCTGTACACCGAACAATGTTGTTTTATTGTATTCTTATCGGCCAGTCGACATCAGCCATTGATAAGTTGAGGTGGGTAACTGGAGCGTGGGTTCTTGCAGGACTTTTCTTGACTACTAATTACCAAGGAAGTAATATTGACAGTTTAACATCTCCACTTGACCCTCAAAAAATTGATAGCTTTGATGAACTTTTTAGCCACAATCTCACATTATATTCTTTGCCACTTGACCATGAAGGTATAGCATTAAATGCTAAAGAATTTGAACTCGAAAAACGCCCTGAACTGTTTTCTTCAGACAAAATGTGGGAGGCCGACGCCACTTCCCTAGCATACATTTACTTTCACAAACATACTAATTTGACTTATCGTGAAGCAGTTGATGCAATTAAAAGATTTCAGAAAACTCCAGATAATTTGGGAGAAAGTCTAACGATGCTCCAAATATCCTACTATATTAAGCAGCTCTCAAAGTGTCAAAATGATGCTTTTATCGATTCACTTAGATTTGTAGAACGCGTGAGATTAGGTCTTAAAAAGCTGCTCATACATAATAAAAGAATTGCAACTAGCATATTGCCATTGGGTCGTATTTATCAGGCTTGGCAGTTTCGTAACTTATATTGGCCAGCAGAAATTGTGAGAGCTCGAACTTTGTCTGTGATTGAGTCTGGATTGGCACAACTGTGGAAGGACTGGAAACAACGAGTAGAAACTTGGAGTGATGTGCTAGCATCTGCAAAAACCCCAACAGAATTAGTAAAATCTTTGACTATCAAGGGAAACGTAGTTGTGGTATTTTATCTTCATTTAGGTTTTCTGACAATTTCAGTTTTGATATTTCTATATGAATGCAAAAGGAAACTCTTCATGCAACTTATGCCAATTCTGTATATGTTTGCAACAACTGCAAATTTTTGTGTCATGAAGCTACTTATGTGTATCGCACACATTCAAAAGAAATTTGTCGTGGGTTACCGTGTCACGCACGCTATAACTCGCGTTGTGAAGGTTGAATCACGGAATAGTAATTGATGAAAGCGTTAAGTTTGCAGATTTTATTAAGTTAAGTGAAGTTATTGTATTAAGTTTTAAATGCAAATATCCTGACTACATAAACACTTAGGTAGATTAGATATATACACTAAATAAATTTTTTGTAATCAGATTATTTCAAAACATTTAGTCGTATGTATATTTGGGTCATTGGAGAAACCACGTGTTACAGAATCTCTCGGAAGATTGCAATTAACATATAACGACTTTTGAACAAGGTGAAGGAAGTTTCTCCATGCCATGGTAGCGATTTATTGTATCTAAATAATAAATATACATTATATGTATGTCAATTAATAATTGACAATAAGACCAAATTAAATAAAAACCAACGACAACACATGAAGCAGTCCTACTAAAATCCACACCCTAACATTTTTGCTTAACGAAAAATACTGTTTTTAATTACTTAACTATGAGGAATATGGTTTCTGATTTATTTGTTGCATCATGTCGAAGGCAATAGATGTCTAGTTTTTTTTGACGCTGTGACTAACCCTAACAGAAACTAATACGGGAAACTTGTAAAAGTAAAAATAAAGCTAGTAAAACATCCTGTACAAAACTTACACCGTTTTCAATTCCATATTCATTAGTAGATAGTAAATCACGGTTTTAGGTGGCTTTCTCCGGAAATCGTCACGGTCTCAAGAGAAAGCCACCTAAAA
>JAANSM010005362.1:0-10200 GCA_036850725.1 Orchesella villosa | reverse complement strand
GTTTATGATCATGTTCCATCTTCTTATAGAATTTTCTATGCATCTTTTACTAAAGTGAATGCGTTTTGGTTATTTTTCTCTTTCTCTCTCTCAAACTTCGATGGGATCGTAGTCGTTGTCGTTGTGTTCAACCATGCAGCATCAAAAGCATCTATATAGCTCTCCCTTCTATTTTTTTCGTCTTCGTTTCCTTTCCCAATTCAGGATTTATCTGACAGTGAGCGTGCTTAGATCTTATTTTGTGTGACATGAAATGGCACCAAGAAAAAAACGGTTGAATGGTGAGCAAAGAGAAGAATAAAATAAAACGGAGGAGGAAAGGGGTAAAAAATACTCTCTTCCGTTGAAATTTGGATTTGGGATTCTTTGCTTTAGTTCTGTACCTGCATGTCTCCAATCTCCATACATCCTGCCGTTCCCATCTATCCAACATCCAACTCTTGAATCCAGTTATCCTTCACGTAGTAGCACGAAAAATGAATACATTCACATTTAAATTCACCTCATCGATAAGCATACTTATACCCTATCCGTCATCAGCTGAAATTATATATAAGTCATATAAATAGAACCCCAACACCAGCAACTCTACATGTATAAGTGTGGACACATTCACACGTTATGCATTCAAATAAGTGGGATTGAGATGAAAAAGAAGTATTATTATATAGCCAGCTGCATGTTAAAATGCAAAATATATATTTGAGATCCATGTTTATACATTTTGTCCTTGATGTTCAAAGGAAAGAAAATATGAGCGAAAGGATAAGAATCCCTCCTGAGCCCTTTCTCTCTTTGCTTTTTGGCTTTTCTAAAATTTAAGAGTATGCATGCATGTTTGTGCATTGGTGCACACGTCTTTTCTAGTTTGCCAAAGGAAAATTGTAGCATCCTTCCTCCGTCACGTCGTCTTTTATTCTCACCTTCCTTTTCCCATCTCCATCCTCCCGTTTCCCAGAGCGTCCTTCGTTCCAACGTCTTTCCAATCGTTTGTGGGAATAGCAATCATCTTTATTTTCAAACCGTTGCTGGCCCGCATCTTACATGGGGCTTATATAGTAAAGTGTGTATAGCACAAAGAGATATAAATCCAGAGAGATATACTCAAGCTAAAACATTCTTGAATCTGTACAAATAGCAAATGTGTGTGTGTATACACTTTTTTGTATTGCGCTATTTCTCCTCTTCTTCTTTAGGAGGGCTCTTCACAAAAGGTCTTTGGAGGGCTGTAACATAACTATAAAAATAAAAATCCTCTTTTCCCCCTTCATTCCTTGTCTTTTCCCCTCGGAGCCATGTTATAGATAGGTATGTATATGTACACTTACACCATGCCAAAGCTCGAGCCAAAAAGCCGGGGTTTTCTCATGATCTCTCGTGGATCCGTTGAACAAAAGGGACAGGATTGTTACCGTTTATTGGTGTGTGTACTTATATATGTGTGTAAAAGGATGATGTTGTGTATAGGCTTTCCGTTTTTGGCTACTGGACACACATACACATACAAGTTGGTTTGAAAAGCAAAGTGAAAGTATTTTGTACTACTTATTGTTATTTATTTCCATTCGATTACGTTCAATGGAATGTTTATTGGGCATTGTATGATGACGATTATGATTATGATGATTTTTGGGAGGAAATTGCTTTTACATGTTGGTCTAAAGAACTTATATTGAAGCAGGTTTTGAGCTCCGCTCTGCCTTCGAAATAAAAAGAAAGGAAAAATGTACATGTATACTACGAGCGCGGCTGTTGCTGTGATGCCTATTTGGACGCATATATAAGTTTGAAGAACAAATAATAAATATGGGGGAAATAGATAAAAGAATAGTATTATCTATTCACTTCCTATACGTTAAATTTCCGATTTCTCAAAAGAAAAGTTTAAAGTTTCAAAAGATGATAGGGAGCAAAAGAATTTTCTGAGAAGAAAAGAAATTTGATTCTGTCCAGCTAATACATTTTTCACATTTCTCTTGACATTTGATAGAGAACTAACAAAAAGATAATAATAAAATCGATGACTGTCATACAGTGAAGCAGTCATCCAATAAGAGATGGGATCTGTAATGTTTCAAAGTGTAATGCAATATCTTTCGATTGTCGATTGCAGCCTGTCGTCAAAAAGAAATGGTATACGGTCCGTTGAGGAAAGAATAGAAAGCATAGTATAGCTTTCTTGTATACGATTTCCTTCCTCTCCTTTTAAAACTTCTGAGTAAAAGTAACAGGAGCACAGCAGAGAGCATATTTTCCATCACGGCGTAGAGCATTTCTCTTTTTATGGATTCGTGGAGAAAGGACAAAAAGATGAAAGTTTTGGAGTATATAGAAAAAAATCTTTTTTTTGTGTGTAGAAACTTTTACTTTTCTTCCGTTACAACTTTTTTTTACTTTCACTTCATTTATTTAGGTGTATAAATCCATAAGAACATAAAATTTTGTAGGTGAGAAGGGTAAAGCATCAGAAAGTAACAATAATTGTCAAAATTTTGCCGTTTAGGTGACTTAACAGTACATACTTTTACGGGCAAAAATCCAATAAAAACGTAGTTTGTATTTGGAACCAAAAAAAGTAATGGAATGAGAATTTTTCTAAACGCAAGTTTACAGAAATGGGGTTTTGAAAAGAGTTTCAAAACTCGTATAATATATCACTCACTATGTACATACCGTCATGCATTCTGCAGCCACTACAACAAAGATATTTTACTTGGATTTTTACGGGTTGTGTTCCTCCTACCCACATTTTTGTAGCGTTTTTATCATATAATGTAACTAATAGAAATGTAGAGGGAAAATGTATATTAAATATAAACTATAAACTACAAGACGATCTTATTCTTTTCTTGAAGACAATTTACAATTTAAGGAAATTTATCAATCTTGCAAAAATTATTTTTTACTTCAAAAAACCTTGCTCATTTCAATTACCTTGATTTTACACATACGTAAAACTTTCAAGTATCAAAGAGTACCAAATGAATCATCCTCTTTTTCCATTAAGTTTGTAACAAGTAAAAATTTAGGAATGACCAAAGAACTTATTTAACTTATTTATATCTCTGGGAATGACAAGGACAACGGAGCGCATGAGGAAAAGCCTGTGGGGAAAAGGGAGAGAGTAAGAGGTTTTGTGTACATAGTAGGAACGGTTCTTTCTGGACAGATAAATTGTTTTTCATTATCAATTTTCATTCATAAATCAATCATCACTAAAACTGCATGCTGCTGCATATTATCATTTTACTTGGAGAGAGTAAAAGGTTGTGTGTACATAGTAGGAACGGTTCTTTCTGGACAGATAAATTGTTTTTCATTATCAATTTTCATTCATAAATCAATCATCACTAAAACTGCATGCTGCTGCATATTATCATTTTACTGTAATTAACTATTTTTTTATATATATTTTCCCGTTATATATATAGAGTTTTTACAGAATTTGTTGGCTGTGTGTGTGTGTGTTTACGTCACATTTTCATATCATATCATATCATCATTATCAAATATATTATGTCGAACATTACACGTTTTTTGTAGTATTTTAACCAAAAAATGTTTATCCTCACTCACATTAATTTAACATTGCATTACATACTTTTATCATAATATGGTAATAAATATCGCATTGAAATTAGTACTATATAATATGCTTTGTGAAGGTATATTTTTTTGGTAATTTTCTTTTTTTAGAACCAAGAAATAAGTAAAGTTCGTTACCTTTTCAGTTTAGTTTTGGAAAAAGAGTGTTATACACAAATACAAAGATCATAAAACCCTTACATACATTTTTAGTACCCATTGTAAAGTTTCATAGAGATTTTTTGCCATTTCAACTATCAACTATTTGACACTTTTTTTCTCAGAATTTATATGCGGTATATATATAGTAGTTACATTTACACGTACTCTTCTGGTTACACTTTCATGTTTAGATTGTGAAACGTATCGTATGTCATTCCATTTTCGCTTCTGACACGTGATCTATATAACATTTCGAGAAATGCACATGGAGCTTCAACATTTTTTCTCTCGCCATATGCCTTTTCCTACTACTTAGAAAATGAGGTGTTAGCAGCCTTGGTGGCATCTAATTAGTGTTATATGTAGTTTTGTGCGAGCGTATTAAACTTTTTTTCATGTGTTGACAAAGAGTTGCATGATTACTTTTCTCTCTCTACAGCGTATATTATAGTGTGTAGCGCTATATCTTCTTTACTGAACTGAAATGACACACGCGATCTTCTTTTTTTACTTTTATTTTTGTTTGGTTGTTGTAGCATATACTTAAGTAACCTTCATTTCATAATCCTCATATAAAGTTTAGCATGTTGTGTTGCTTGGTGTGGAGTAGGAGTAGTGGAGATGGTGTTCATTTGCTATTAGTAGCGTTCCTTATGCTCTGGTGTTGCGGTGCCAGAAGCTTCCGAGTCCGTGGAGTCTCCTCCATCATCCAAATTCAATATGTCACCTCCACCACCCGTCTCCCCATCATCTGCCAAACTCTGCTTCAGGTCTTCGGACTGCTCCTTCCTCACTTGCCAGTAGAACCAGCTGGAAACCATGAGAAATATAGAGAAATTGAGGTAAATGGAAGAGGTAAGAACTTATGAAACTAGTTTAACGATTGGGATTCGTGGTGAAAGCAGCTAACCAAATATACCAAAAAAGCTCGTTGAGTATGAAGGTCCCCTTGTGTTTATAACATAGCATAACTTAAAGAGGTAGCATAATATGCATACAAAACATACATGCATTATTTATATTCTCCTCACAACCTTGCTCATCAATGAAATCGAGAGAAATTCCAGGGATTCTTTGCATACTTAACCTGACCATGCTCCTTTTTTCCTTCAGGGTTAAAATGCTAATATGGTACACTACATAGCTATATCTACTACATCGCATCATCAAAAGAACGCAGCCAGTGAAGTGGAGTGGAGTAAGAGGATCGGATCCGAAAATACATAATTATTAATCGTTCGGTAGGCTACCCATCAAGTCAAATAGAAAGTTGTTGGAATTCACTTGAGTTTGATTACTTTTAAAGACTTTTCTTGCTCAACCCTGCATTGGAGTAGTTGTGTGCGAAGTGCCGTGTGAACCGAAACAAGTGATGCGTGGAACATATAGTTTATAAAAAAACCACCATGTTAAACACCAAATTTCCCTCTGCATTATGGCTGGTCGAGCAGTACAAGAGGAAGAGTGTTAGTTTGCTAGTCCTGCTACTTCCCTGCTCTCTCTGTGGCTTGAGGATTATCCTTAATCAACGTGTAATTAATCACATTTCCCAGCTCATTTATATGAAACTCTATGAAACACACACAGTGTGTGTTCATACATGTACTATATCTATATGATAACGATCTCATGCGAATTTCCCTTTTGAAATCTATGTATTCCTCTTGTATACTATATTTTAGCAAATAATTTTCTCATTTTGCTTGCTGCTTGCCCTTTAGTTTTCCAACTAAAGGGAAATGAGGTGGTTTATCTAATTTACTCCCCTTATTCCAATAAATGAGAATACACAGTAAGTTCTAAAGCTTTACCTGTTTGATATATATTTATAAATGATTTTATATTGGTTTCAAACTGTAATTAATGCTAAAGTTTTACTTAAAATTAAAACTTTCCCTTTATTCTAAAGCCATTTCCCCTTTTTGGAATAAGCCTTTCTTCGGGATAGTAAGCTTATATATACTTAGCTAATCCATCATCAGATGTCCATCATCATTGATCACAGAAGTCAACAGGGATATAAAATGAATTAGAATCGATCTGTCTCAGCCTTCACATTAGCTTAGGATTGATGTTTAGGGGGAAATAATTTCATTGCATTATTTTATTCATATGGGATACTATATATTCTGTAGCATATCCCCTACATCACAAATGAGAAATAGCACGAATTCTGGAAATGGGTCCATTGCAAATGAATTCAAACAATTGCTCAACGCACACAGACATAAAAGTAAAACGCTATAGCAGTTTGCTCTTCATGTAATGTAACATGTTCACCGGCGGTTGGAAGTGTAATAATTGTTTATGTGTTCTACTTTTTGCAACATATTGTGCTTGTTTTCCTACATTTCCCCCTAGCTTGATGCATTTTTCATTAGAACAGCACACATGTGTGAAGGTATTCCTCCGGTTATTGTGAGCGCACACACGTTATCATATCATGTTTCACGAGAGAGATATGTCACGCTCAACTTTAACTATCCATCTATCCCCTCTCCCCTATTTATCTCTGCCTAGCTTCACAAGTATGCAATCTCACGAAGCATAATATACGTGTTAGTCAGTGACTACGACACAATTTGCAAATTCTATGCATACGATTAGAATTCATTTAGCGTCAGACAACCAACTCTAAAAAAAACTTGTGCTGAGTGTGTATACGCTTGTTTATGGAACTATAGACTACTTTTTTTATGGTTTATGAAGGGAAGCTAGAGCAAATTTATGTGTAGGTTGACTGAGAAGCGGAATAACAAATATCACCGCGTCAAATTCAGCAAGCTCCCGGTATACATCCTTGTTCGGAAGGAAAAGGGAAGCAGAGGCACATGAATTACATGCTTATCTCCATGTATTATGTATTCGTGAAGACAAAAAGAGTACGTGAAGTGAGGGTTTGTAGTTCCGACTGGTATATGGTGTGGCATATTAAGCCTTGAGTTGAAAACGCGTGTCGCTCCTATCAAATCCAATATTCTACATCTTCACCATATCCTACCAAAATGACATTTATTAGGAGACTTTCATTCCACAGATTGCTTCCTCCAATATTAATGCAAAGTGATCTTAACTTAGTGAACAGGGAGGAAGGGAAAGTCAAGGTACTTGCAAAAAGATAAAGGAAGTTGAGTTATAAAGGAAACAGAAAGGGAAAACAGGAGAGAGAGAGAAAAGGAGTGAAGTGATGCAAATGTGTATTGATCGTTGTTATTAGCACAGCAGCACACAGCATCAGCAGTTATAGAGTAATGTATGTATGGCTGGCTACCAATTTAAGTCAGACTGCTCGGGGAAAGGAGTGGGAAAGGTATGGGGAAATGAAGATTGCAATAAATGTTCGTTGGCATTAAATTGTATTAAGGTAGAATTTTCATAAAACTGCGGAGAAAGTCTATGCTTACCTATACATGTACGTCTTTATTATAATACATAGATGTCTCTATCATCTATATTCATGTTTAATATATAGTGCATATTATTTTACTACAAGAATTCTCCTTTTTCATAAGGAATCGACCTCCAACTACTACTATATTTCGCAGTCACATTGATTTGATTAAAGTCATAGGTAAAGAGGAAGTGGAGCAAAGACGTGATGTAATATAGTTCGCAAACTCATATATATACACGTTATATAACGAAAGCAAGCCCTAACTATATACATATATACTCTAAAGACAAAAGAGGGAAGATAACTACGCACCATAAAAGAAACTGAGAGAAAAGAGGTAATAAAAAAGTGAAGTAGAAGTAAAATTACAATGCAAACTATCATCAAAGCATATCTTGCACTCTTTCTTACGCAAATATGAGAAGGACAGGGACGGTGATAGCAGCGGAGACGAGGAAGAAGGCACCCGGGAAGGAGGTGAGCGTCATCCCTATTAAGTTCAGCCTGACGGTTTCCTATTCCAAGTTGAGTTGAGAATGAGAGTGAGTGAGCTGCACTTGCAGTAAAACTTGTGTCGTAACGTTTATGTTATATATATGTTTTTTTTGGGAAAGCAATACAGGAACTGGTGTGTAAATGGTTCCTTCCTGATCTCCCTATTCCCCCTCTTGATTAAATGGAACAAGTAATGAATAATCAACTTTATCCCTTGTTGATTTCAAAGAGACCAATTTGTAGAGACATGAAAAAACTTCTTGGAACAACTGTAAAACTCTGAAAATCGATCCACCACACAAGACGATGTAATGTAATGTTATGTTGTGTCCTTCAGAGTCAAATCAAGTCAGGAGGTATACAATAAGAAGTAGCATCCGCTTTCTATTTCACTTGAAAAAAGGATGTTTTTTTCGTCTCTCAGATCAGATCAGGATGATTTTACGAGCGGCGAGAAGACAGTTTTCTGTTGATTTAATTTTCCTTGGTCCTCTCCTCCACTTTTTTTCCTGTTTGCTCTTTATACGTACTGAATATATATAGAGAACTTCTTGTGCTTGTCCCCAAGCACAAATTAAAGTTTTACTAGGATTTCCACTTGAAAATTGGAAAACGCACTTAAGTCACACTAGAAACGGCTGTAGCTACTAACGTTATATAACCTCCACTGTGTGTGTGTGAGAAAAAGTCAGGAGTGCTTACAAACCTTTTTCTTGTTAAGGAATGGAGAGAAATGTTGTGTTTGTAGTTGGTGGTATATTTATATAAATACTTTTTTTGCGTTGGTGTAGAGTAGCGAAAAAGTTATAGTGTGTGACTACTCCGATATATATCCCTTACTGATGATGATCAGATCAGTTCTTTTGGAGGCAGCTTTCAAGACTTGACATGGGATCCGTGAGCTTTCTTAAATTGTAAAGAAAGATTGATATCTTCTGTTGCCACTATACTCTGTCTTGTATATTTTTTATAAGGGAAACATTCTCTTTGTCGATAACGTTATTCTCGTGTACGTTTAGCTACAAATTGAGTGCCGAGTTGGGAACTTAAAGGGCAAAGTAAACTGATCAATAGAGCCAACGAACACACCACCAAAAAAAGACTGTTTTAATTTAAACTTTATATAAATACTATACTAAAATGGAATCTGTAAACCCCTGTATATAAAAAAAACTTGGGGCTGTATGTATACACCGGTATCACAAAACCAACTGACTGAAATCAATGAAACTTTTATGAATTCATCCTTCACCTACTCTACTCAAACTTTATCCCCTTTTTGTATAGGCCCAGCCATTTCTCGGCATGCTAGCAATAATGGTGGCTTGGTAAATAGCAAAGTAATGGAGTGGGAGGGAGAAACAAGAATTTGTTAGCAATAACTTTGGGTACAAATTCAAGTCTACTTACTAACGAAGCTCGGTGAGTGATACACGTATTGATGTGCTTACAATGTAAACTGAGAGAGAATGAAATCTCACTTTCTTTCTTTTTTTTTGTGTACAAAAAACGGTATTGGTGTTGGTTTGTGTACTTACAAAGACAGAGTGACCAGCAAGTTATTATTTTTATCTGACCCTGCTTCACTCTCTCTCGTCTACATGTAATTTCGGCTCCTTGTTTTTTTGCTTGGGTTTTTTATCGCTTGATACTATTTTTCTATTAGAGTTGCCTATTTTCTGTAATATTACTCACCCAAGATTGGTTTTCTATGGTGTGGTAGACCCAATATATATAAAGTGAATGTTGTTTTTATGTATTTTTACAAGTCTTGTTATTATTGTTGATGTTTTTATATTGGCTTATCGGGCTCTCCGAGAGAGCAAGAGAGAGAGAGGTTGCTGTTGTTGAAGTACTTGTTTTACTTTTCAAGCACACAAGACAGAGTAAGTGAGAGGAGAAGAGAGAGGAAGATGTATTCGGAGAGAAAGTTGACTCCGTAGTGACTTCCACGTTAGCTGTTTGGCCTCGACTATATCTCAATCAGGCTGGCTAGCAGAGGAGAACAAGAAGAGAGGAAAATGGAATGTGAGAAAAAGATGAGAGAAGGAAGAATAGAATATGGTATGGTATTACACTGCTTATTCTGTATTGTATTTGTGGAGCCACGATGACTGGCGTTCACCAAAAGCTGAGAAAATCAGACGAGAGAGTTTTCAGAGCGAGATCCAAAGAGTCTCTGGTTGGATGGAGGAGTGAGTAGTGATGTGATGTTGCAGTCAGTGTAGGGAACACGGGATGAAAGGGAAGTTAGTAGGAAGCAGTAAGCAGAGGATTGGTATGTATATCAAACAGCAGCAGGAGCAGTGGCGAAAGAGAATCCTGCTAAATCATCAGCAGCATCCGAAGAAAAGCTTCATAGGGTAAAAAGCTCCTTCTCAACTTGAGCTATACAATATCCATCCAGCAGAGTCAGTAGCTTGCTTTCTAGTTGAGAAAAAGCATGGGGTATTCCAATGGAGAGAGAAAGAAGGGAAAAAGAGTAGGAGGGAAATATAGCTGGTTGGCTTCGTTGGTGGTATTGGTATTGCTTTACTAAAGTCTGCTTTCTCGTATGCCACCGA
>JAANSM010005361.1:0-10201 GCA_036850725.1 Orchesella villosa | reverse complement strand
AGAGGATGCCCCTTCAACTAGACATTCTTACATTTTCCCATCCTACAACAAAAATTGTGATGATTATAAAACAACGTGAAATATTGGAACTAGCGATTGTTGCAATCACAAGTAAGCTCATTGTTCCTCCCCCACCATATGTATTTCCAACGTTGAGGGCATTTTTGGATGCTGGATATAAAATTGTGTTTCGTGCAGATTTAAATTTTGAAGTAAGTGTCTGGGGTAAGTATCAGATAGACTTCAAAAAGAGGGGTTTGCTGATTCGACTCACGGACAGCTTTTACACAACGAATGAAACAGATGTGCACTTAAAAGTGCTTAAAAAGAAAGGATCGTCTCGACAAAAGCTTGGAATGGTTTCATTCGCTGAGTTTGCAGAAGACACTCATAATTTGCTGAGTTTTCAAGAGAAGCATTACGATCGAGAATGTTTTCTTGTGGCACAGACGCTCACGGTCAGCCCACTTGGTATTTACTGGCTTTTTAAGACCAGTAATCGCTACTGGTTGAAAAGAACCATGCAAAGGTTTATGGAAGCTGGACTATTAACTTTTTGGGAGAAACATTCGTTGTTTTTGAAGAAAAGAAATTGTAAAATTATAGATATTAAGCGGGAAAAGAAACCCGGAGTTCAAATGAAAGGTCTGGCTACATTCTTTTTCATTTGGATTATTGTAATTTTTCTAGCCCTGATATTTTTCTGTGTTGAGAAAAGGGCTTATAAATCTCTAAAGCATTGCTGGCGCTTCAGGGGCTGTACCAGAAAGCGTGAAAAAGTGGTTCCGCTTACTCTTGAGGAAATTGATGAGATTATAGAAGATTTAAGAAGCGATCCATGCCGGACAACAGAGATAGTAGTGAAATAGAATAATATCATACCATACTTTATGTTGAAATCAAAAATGTACTGACCTTGTCTTGTACCTGTGACTAACTTTTCAGATCAAATAAAATATATTATCCTAATTGCTTTTTTGTAACGTGCAAAATGATGATGGATTTGTTTTATATGTATAAACTGGCTCGTTGGCTTCATGTTTTCAACGGTGGGAATCGCAACATGTGCTAGCCTATCAAACCTGGGAGATAATGTTGAATCATAAATAAAACTCTCATCGTGTTATCACATCAAATAAAGATAATAATATGCATATTATGTCATTCAGTGTATAGGAAAAATATGTCCGTTTTGTCATTCTACAGGCACAATTGCAATTGTTTGAGAAAGGATTTACGCACTTGTGACTCTCATGCATATAGTTAACATCAACTTACACATCTCCAACTCTGACTTTTCATCATTCCGCTTTTCATGGTGCTATCCCGTGCTTCTTACAACGAACTCACGGACCAACACACACCAGCGTGTTATGTTAAGGTCTAAAGACACAGCATACTCTACATTGTTTAATTTCATTCTTTATCACAAAAACACATAATGACATCCGAAATTCTTATTTGATGTTTGAGTGACGAAAAGACCATCATGAAATACAACAGGTGAAATATTATCATTTGAGTTACGTAACATTACGGATGAGATGAGACACTTGAATTTTTGTAATGTAAGTATAATACAGCTATGGTCAGCGGAAGTAAATTATGCTTCACCTTTGTCTGTCTGTCTTTCTTTGGTTCAATGCTACAATACATTGTGCTATTTATAGTTAGATCTCAACTATCTAAAGTGATAAAATTATCCAAAATTAAACCAAACAAAATAAATTTAAAGGAAATTAAACAAATCTAGCTGTAAATCATTTTATTTTCTAAATCAGGATAACTCGGACAAGG
This sequence comes from Orchesella villosa, assembly GCA_036850725.1. NCBI lineage: Eukaryota > Metazoa > Arthropoda > Collembola > Entomobryomorpha > Orchesellidae > Orchesella > Orchesella villosa. Next base: position 8,404 of record JAANSM010005361.1, on the reverse strand, counting down.
AATTATGAATTATTTATATTAGATGTCACATTGACACATTCGCACGCACACATTCGATATTCGCTACTTCAAATAACCAAGAAGCGTGATCTGTATTCAGTGCAGTGACTAAAACCGTCCCCACCGTTCTGGTTATGATGATGCTACTTTCAGTCGTTGAAATGCATGGTTCATGTGATTAGAATTCTCGTACGGCTAAGGACGAGAACGGACGCTTACTCACATGAAAAAATGAATACCCAGTTAGAGTGAGCAAGATGGTAAGGTAGAATGATAAGAACTCTTTCACTATACCGCACATCATGAGCATACTTTTCACTTCCCAACTCCTTAAGTCAATATTATGACGATGATAGAGATTAGTATTCCATGAATCTGCAGTAGTTTACTTTACCCAGTCCGGTTCTCATCATTTTCATCGCTCATGCATTTATGATAAACCGTTCGTAATCCAATGATCGGTATAAGTGGTGGATATAGTGGATATTATTCAAAAAATTAACATTTGACAGAACAATAAATTTATGCATTCAATTTCTTACGCCCACATAATAGCTATTCTGTTGTGTCTGAGTTCGTAAAAATAGCAGTGATTTTGGAGTAGCAAAATCAAAACTAAACTGTGAAAAGAATTGTTTTAGAAATATTTGTACACAATTTACAAAAATGGATACCTTTTTAGGAACTACGATTGCAAATATAAAAATTGCTACACTGGTGAGAGTTTTATCTTAAAAATTTCTTTATACATATTCGCGAAAAAAATAAACTGTTCCTGTATTCTTATTGCTACAAGTTTTAGTTAGTTGATATAATTCGAGGAGGTACATCATTTACATATAGTAACTTTAAATTCTGAATATTAAATTGACTTTTACAGGTGGTGGGAGTAATTAACATTGGATTTATTGGACACTCCTTCTTGACGATAAGTAGTGAAGAAGCTTACCTCAGTGCTGTCATAATCTGCTTCATAATTTCATTTTTATGGACGATGGCAATTATAATTAATCTCATCAGTACAGATACAGATATAATGAAGAAAGCGGTACTTATATTTTTATTTCATTTATTTTCAGCTCATCTTAGAAACAAATAGACTAACCATTCAAAAATGGAGCTACTTTTATAAATAATCGCTAAATGAAAACGGAAATCATGAAGTAAGGTTAACTTTAAAAACTTGTTTTCTCCAGGAAATGGTTTATCACATGGTCGCTTGTGTATTCTACCTCATAACGTTGATCATATTCTTTGTTTCCCTTGTGGACAAGGGCAAGAACGCACCATACCTTTGGGAAAGGATAGTTTCATTTGTAAGCTATAAAACTAAAAATGAACATTTGTGGCAAAAACACTACATTTAATTTACTAAAAAATTAAGTTATTTGGTCTTTGTTAATTGAGTTTTCATTTATCTTATCACTTGTAGCTGCTTGGAGTAGGGAATACGATTCTGTATGGCTTTGCCGGATACCTATTTTACAAAGCTTAAGTAGCTGGTAGCTCGTGGCTGTAGGAATGTACAAAAATACAAAAGTGTCAATAGAGTACAGATAACGGATACTTTCCGATGCGATTTTGATAAATTATTACAGTGAAGTTAGAAGTTATAACCTATTTAATACAGGGCCGGTGCAGGAAAACAATGGCATTTCCCATTGACGTAAAAATAGATTTTTTCATTTTTACTATTTTTACGTCAATGGTATTTCCAAACTACAATAAACCAGTTATCTTTACAAGCAAAAGCTGTTTGTAAAGTGGTTATCAGCAGGGTAGGAATCGTATATAGGCATGGTACAGAATAAAATAATGCTGTGACTACTTGTTAGAGAATATTTTTTATTAAAATTGGATTTTCTTCGGATAAATATTATAAACGTGTTGGAAATGCATGTTAATAAAAACATTATTTTTTGAGCACATAACCACAACCACCAGTTGAATTTCTTCTTGAATTTATAGTTGACTGCCTTGGATATTATGAGCGTGTTATGACATTATGACTTTCAATTATTTAGAAATGTTTTCTATCCTAAGTTGTAATTTGTTTTCACGCTCCAGTGTATCATATAGATATGGGAGTTGTATTCTCTGTCTTAAGCTCAATTCGAAAATGCCTGCTGACAAATAATTCTGGCTTACCGTTGGCAGATCCTCCAGTTTGTTATTTACGCGTTGACGACTATTCAATTTGTGGTATGAAAACATTTTTAGTTGCAAAATACATATAGTACAACGGTTTTATTCAAAGGGAATCTCTAACAAAGTTTCTGATCCGATTTATTTGAGACTATAGGTACATTAAGAAGAGGCAGACAAGAGAAGTGGAATCGGTCATTGAATTCCATGATATTTCTTGATCTTGAAACTAGAAGGTTTCTTTGGCCCATCATACAAAAAAGAATGGACAGAATGGAAGCGTATTTAAAGTATACAAATTGCAACTTAGAAGATCTCAAAACAAAGTATTCAAAGTGGGATGACAAGAAGATATTTGAAGTTCATGATCTCTTCCAAGCTTTTGAAGTTGATGGAGATGGTCTAATAGAGATAGCTGAAATGTGAAGTAGTTTCCATTAAAGTCTATATATTATTGTGTACCTTGGCCAATTAACTGCGGTTCATAATGCCCCAATGTTCGTTTACTGCAGGAGTGTTGGTTTAGATAATCTTGGGGACACAACACTCAGAAAAGATCGAATCCCTCAATTAGCATCTGGTGATGAAGATGGAACGGGGAGTATTGACTTTGAAGAATTTCTTCAGATTTTATATGACCAGCAAGAAGTAATGCATTCTGAGACACCACTAGCAAAAACATTTGTGAAGGTCAACAATGACATCAAATTCATTCGATGGATGAGCACTGTTCAACAAATTAGAGCTGGCTACCTCTGACTTTGGCATTTTAAGGTAACTCTCTAGGAATTGAGTGATAGAGCATAGAGCTTCGTGCAAGAAAGTAGGTAGAGATGTGCTTTAGAAGTTTAAAATGTTGATAAGATTGATATTTATTTAATAAAATATTCATCCTTCCCATATTGAAAATAAGGTTAATTCGCACTTTCTTTCAATCGTTCAAAATACAAGTTTTCGTTTGATTACAAAAATAATATAAATAGATTCAATGCAGTAGGCCATGGTGCTTGCCACACAATTCATTTCACATTCGACAAAATTATTTGACAACATTATTACACATTATAGTACATTACATAGCTAAGCTATAGAGATGACAATCACGGTCCAACTACACATTCCTATTTGATAAATGGACATCAGTATAAAAATACAAAATTTAACCTCGATTTCCTATTTAAAAACTGGCTTACATGCTATATCAATATCTATTAGCACGTTAGCACCGCTATTTCCCAGCCCTACGATGGCATTACACTATGGTAAACACATTGCCTATCTGTATAGCATGATGATTGGCGACTGACTGATTGATGATAAACGGGAAACGTTTTATACTGAAAACGTAGATGAATTTATTCAATCTTTGAAACGTCATTTTCCTAAATTGTATAGTAAGGTCAATGGTATTTATCCGCCCAATTTTTCAACTCTTTAGTTTGCTCTTGAATACTCTTGTTAGAATTACTATTATTTGTGTTCTTAACATGCTTTGTCACAGTCGTAAACCTCCTATCAACTCCTGGGATAGTGTAACTTGTAATATTCTGTAATCTTTCTTGTACCGCAGTGAAAGCTTGCATTTCATGTTCCAGACACCCTATCAATTCACTCCCTTCCGAAAGCCTTGAAGTACTAATGCCACTCATCCTAAGCGCTTCTAACACCGTTTGACTGTGACCAGAGGCGGTGGTTTGACTACTATTCAGCAAAGCTGAATGATGTTTACCAGCATTTATCTTAAGGCCGTCACTTGGTGATGATGGAGGTACAATAGGTTTTCTTGCAGATGCTGGCATTGAAGCACTAACCCTCGACTTCCCTAAAATTATGGGCATAGTATTGGGTAATAATGCTCGGATATCCGAGCCAAAAGGGCTCGTTGTTTCAGAGGAATTAGCAGTAGTATTTAGGATGGTTAGTGACTCATCCTGTTTCCCTTTTACAACAGACCACATGAGTTTCATTTGTTGGTCGAGGTTATTGAGGGAGTTGCATATTTCATCAATATCCTTAGATATTTTCTTACTCTCTGAGCTTCTATGATCCTTTAAGCTACTCACTCCTGAGCTTTCCGTCTCAGAGAAAAAATCTAAATGGAGGGATGCAGGTCGTCTGGGCGTCACTGACTTCAGGAGCTTTTCGTCAAACAGTAAAATATTGCTATTGGTCTTAGGGATCAAATGGGAAGAGTCGGGAATTGGAGATGGATCATTTAACCTCCTTTTCTGATTTTCTATAAAACTTCTTGCCGTGTTTACTATAGTTTTATGGGCGTCTTCAACAATAGGCTCACTATTGGAACCTGAGAAATCCTGAGGAACAACGGAAACACTTCGTGATACATATTTTGGATGGTCAGAGTATTGAGTTGGGGGTGAGTCAGATACCTTTCTAGATAATTTATTGTATACTACGGAAACGGATCCTGTGGAAGGCTTCTTTCGAGCGGAGCGTGGTTCTTGGTGGGGTGAAGGTGATAAATCATATTTTGAGCTGGGTCTTGCGGATGCTGGATAAACTTTAGTGGGGCTGCTTGTTATGGGTTTAATTAAAGGTTTTTTAATCATTGTTTCTGGAGTGATTTGCGGAGATTCTTTCTTATGAGGATGTTTATGCCCATTAGTATTCTTCAAATCCATTATTTCCTTCTTAAGAACCTCTAGGGCTTGTAGAGCAGCGTTTAGCCTTTGTGTTTGAGAGATGGAGTCTGTACCAGATAAGTTTTCATTTATGTCATCGGAATCAACATCCTTTTTTCTAGGACCTACACCGTCACTGGAAGGGTATACTGATGAATTCGTATCCGTATTCGACTCTGAGCCGTGTGCCGAGTCCTGGTTCGTATCCGAAATTTCAAAGCTTTCATTTCGTTGGATATTCTTCAACTTGGGTGTGCTTCTTACTGATGACCGAATTGATTTTTGCTCCTTTTTGTTATTAGTTTCAGAAATAGGCCCTCGCTTTTTTGGGGATGATTCTTGTTGAATCATGTTTTGAAGTTCAGTTTTCACCACTCGATATTTGCCTTCTAACTGCTGATACTTTTCTTTCATGGACCTTAACTCATCTCCTGCAGTTTTATCGGCAATGTTTGTCTCCGAAGCAGAGCGTTTGTTTTTGCCCATATTCTCTAAAGATGCATTCATAGATATTTCAAGTGCTGCTCTCTTCTTTTCAAACTCTTCTTGAATTTTATTTAAATCCTCCTCTTGCTTTTTAATTAATTTGTTCTTAAGATCTTCTGTTTCCCGTTGGAATTTTGCTACTATTTCCGCTTGTTTGGAGGCATGGTCTTCACGTATTTTATCCTCCTGTAAAAGAAAAGTCATGAATAATTTCCCATTCAAAATGAAGTATTTGTAAGACAGCTACATTTTACTTTATCATATAATAAGGAATAAATCTTACATCTGCTTTCATGTCAGCTTTCAACCTATCCAGAATCGTTGAGTGGTAGTCCTTCATTTCCATTATTTTTATTCTATGTTCTTCACGGAGGTCCTCTTTTTGCTTTCTAAAGGCCATCACTTCATTATTCAATGACTCTTCTGAAGACTGTTTACTCAAAACTTCTGAAACCCTGTCTTCTCCCTTCTTTCTGTACGATGAAGTTAGCTCTTCTATTTTCTGCAAGTCGCACAATACCCCATTCCATTAACGTACATTAGCTACGTCTCAGGTCGTTATTGTAAACAACATCAAAAAGTATACTTTCATCTTAAATACCTTTTGATGCTCCTCCTCAAGTTCCTTCTGCTTTTGCTGAAGAGTTGCATTAAACTTGGTTTTCATTTCTTCCAGCTCCCTTTGTAATAACGTGTCAATTTCCCGTTTCGCTTTATCCACCTCATTCGTCCTTTCATTGTCCATGTCCTTCCGTATTCTCTTTAGAATATCATCTTTCTCTGATTTAAACTGAGAAACTGTTTCTTCTAAATGTTTTCTTTAGAAATATATAATTGAGACAAATTAAACTTTCATTTCTTATACAACAATTCCTTTAAATTGAAGTGATCTGACTTGACACTTACTGTATTTGTTCCTGTCTTAATTTCCTCTCTCCTTCCAACTTCTCTTGAAATATTTTAAGCTCTGCCTCCATTTCATTTCGCATTGCCTTTTTCATTGCTTCAATAGCGGATTCTGAGTATTGTGGATAAGGTACTTCACCCTATTCAATTTACAAAGGGATTTTAATTGAAATGTAAATTCAAACCCAAAAATTAATAAAGTGCACATTAAAAGGCGTACATATTATACCTTTGCATTAAACTCGCTTTCTCGATCTCTAATGGAGTGAGGTTGAGTTGAGAAACGACTTGAATCCCCTCCACCGTTTTGCATCCACGGCGAGCGGATGACTTGATTCGGGTTACTACTTTTTGTACTCTCTTCCTCCTCAGTCTCCTCTGTCTCAGCTTCTTGCTGGCCATCCTCAACGTCGAGATCATCCTGAAAGATAACGAATTAAATCCGTAAATGTTATGAATTTTTAAATAAAATAATATAAATACTAATACATTTTACTTTACATACATTTTCATCACCAGACATTTCAAACTTAAGCTCAGTGTTTTCATCTAAATTAAACTTTACATTTCCTTTGGATTTAGAAGCTGTTGATTCCAACTGTGAATAAACCATTTTCTCATCATCTAAAAATTCCCCAAAAAACAAGTAACATTTAGTCATATTGAAAGGCCACACCATCATCGAATATGCTTACACGGATCATGACAAATGTATAAAGTTTAAATTGTATTTCGTGTCCACAAGTTTGGGATTTTTGACAAATTATTTAAAAAGGCTTGGCAATCAAAAAAATGGGGATGCATGGGAAATTCAAGGAGGAAAAATTGCTTTTGGCCTTTCAAAAAGCTTTAGGCAGCAGGAAAATTGCTGATTGGAATTTTGATTTAAACGAACCAGTCATTTCCTCCAGGTTCATGGAGAAACCATCTAACTCATACACATTGTCAGAGGGATTTTTGGGTCTGGAACGAGAAATAGAATTCACTAGAATACTTTTTAAAGGTTTCTTGTCGAAATCACCAGTCTCAGAGTCGGATGCTGCTTCTCCACTATTTCGATCTCTAGAATTAAACAAGGATCCGCCCTTCGGCTTTGTTGACCCTTCTGCTGAGGAACCTTTTAGGAAATTCGCACCCCCGCCTACACAAAAACAAATTAATAATAATAGACTCGAATATTATTTGGAAATCGTATCTTCAGAAAGATTCTGGCTTGCCCGTCAATGTAAGTCCTGGTTTCCTCTGGGGTCTTACTAATGGCGGACTTTCATCTCCATGCAAGTCTTTAAGAGAGTTTAAAGAGCTATTGGAAATTATGTTTGCATTAGGCCTTCCTAAAGAGGAACTACTATTGTTTAATGAACTAGGAGCGGGTTGACGTAGATCTCCGGCTGCTGGACCAAATCCTCCCAGTTTGCCGAGACTACTTGCTGCAGAGTTAATGGGCGCTAGACCTGCTCCCGATTTCTTGAGTGGGGGTAAGCTCTTGGGTGGACGGGAAGTTAAAGGGTCGAAGCTCTGTATTCTATTCATGGCTTGCTCCGCCCTCGCTTGAACAACTTTGTCACGATATACAAAATCCATTGGATGGTCCCACTGACTCTTTTGCGTTTCCGTGTTGTAATAAAACCATTCGTTCCTTGTCGTGTCTAGACTGCGTTATATTACAAACCACATGTCAATCTCAATCTCGGTTTTGGTCTGACTTGATGGGAATGGTTGATCAGTTTTATTTCAGAGCAATTTAACAAAAACAGATATTCTTACCAAGGCTTCCACTGATCAGGTAACTTAGCTTGGAGACCTTCACGCGCGAGGTAAAGAAGATTAGGCTCTTTTTCTACATCAATTCCTATTCTTGTTGCGAATGCTTCAATGTCTGCAATTTAAGAACATATGTCAAAGAAATAGTGCACAAGGTTTAATGTCTGCTGCTACCATTATTAATTCAAAGTACAGATTGAGGAGTTGAATACATTAGTCATGCCATAAGTATAGTCGCATATAGTTATTACAGCACATGGAGTGACATGATGACAGTATAATTTATCATTAAATAACTAATAAATACGTAATTTTTTGAATGACATGGAGCGGTTTATGTGGTTTGCTGAACTCTTAAACAAGCTAGTTTTGTAATGAATCATCAACCTATAAATGAACCCAAACTGTCATTCAAGATCATAATCAATGATCTACAATCTACATGCACACCAGCACGCATA
>JAANSM010005360.1:0-10201 GCA_036850725.1 Orchesella villosa | reverse complement strand
TATATTGGACGTTTCAGTTTTGACGTTATTGCGTTTGGATGTTTTTGTTTTGGACGTTATTTCCTAGACTCTAAAAAAGAGTATATACACATTACTGCATGGTAGATAATGATGAGGATGATTGTTTATTACTGTTTAATTTATATAACGTTTAAAAACGCATTTGGTTCTCAAGGCTGGTTACAAACTGGAAGGAGGAACATCAGAAAAGGAGGAAGAATGCGGATTCTCAACAGTGAGACAAGCCACCCTCGAGCTGGACACCGTTGTTTATCCCACCGTGAGAACAACATTGAATTTGGCTCAAATGGACGTAAAGTACAATCTGGACGCGTCCATTCTTTTGCGTGAAGGACCAATCAATGTGATCGCCGAGCTAGAGATTTTGGTACGCTGTTTTCTCCAAGTTTCCTTCTTATTTTTTTGTGAAGCTACCATGCTAGAAGCTGGTTAAACGGGATGCATCAATGTGAGAATGAAGATATTGGTTGAGCATTGCATTGAATGTAGGCAACTTACAGATAAAATGGTGCTAGAGGCAAATAAAGTGGCATAAAAGTATATTTTCGATGCCGGCATCTTACTCTTTTTACTTATTCCTTAGATTTCACTTCGTATAAAAGGATGTAAACAAAAATGTTACGTAACTTTCAAGAAACGAAAGAGAACCAATGCCTGTTTTGGCTTTGGCTATGTGCACAACAAAAAAACCCCTATCTTACCATCTCATTCTCCTTTTGTTTTCCTTATAACTGTTTTTATACCGGTTAAATGCTTTGCTTCCTTTTGTCCAACACCAAACCGAAACAGAAAGGATTGCTTCGTATTAGTTGCTAAAGTTGAGAGTTCAGATTCCAAGGATTTATATGTATATCATGGTCTATACATATTTTAGTTGAGGCCCTTTTTTAGATATTGTACGAGATGATATGTAGCTTATCATTAGTTCTTTTAGGATGTACTTAATATAGTGCGGCTACTTCACTTCAGTAGTAGAAAAATCTACTTAAATGCTCACTTATTCTTGATGCGGAGTGAGCTCTTCCCCCCTTTTTTCTTTCCTGCTTCACATTCTCAAGGCTTAGAGTTGGAGAGTAGAAGAAAAGTAGCAAGTTTCTTTTGTGTGTATTTGTGTGCAAGAGAGAAACTACGACTTGATTAACAATTTTTCGGAAGCTTAGCTTCCCCTTTGATAATATTATCACATAAGTAGTGAAGAAGAAAAATAAATCCCTTTCTTTCTTTCTCTCTCTGTCTCACTTTCTCTTCACCTTATTATCAATAGTTACTTACTTTCCTTCTTTTTTATTTCTCTCCTGTTGCCGATGATGCTCTCTCGTCAAATCATCTTCATTCTGTTGTTTTTCTTGGTGGGAAGAGTTGGAAAGAATCCTACCTTCTTTAAGCTCTCCTCTTTTCCGCTTTCTTTCTTCATTACTCTACTTTCTCCGACTGATTCTTATCTAGGAGTTCATGATGATGATGATTCTAATGTTTCAGCTGCTCCTTAACTACTTATTTACATTTATCTTTCATTACAAAATACATTTATTGTTTCTATTAAAAATTGGAATCATTGGTAAATTTGTGAGCAATTTTATTGAACTTATTTTCTTCTAAAACATTGACAAACATTTAAAATAAATGTTGTAGTGTGTGTAAAAAATGGGTTTTACAATATTTTTTGCTTGTTTCATGTACCTGGAATCCCAACAGGATGTTCTACGTTTCAACGAGCGCGTCCTAATCACAACCCCTTACCCTGGTTTATTTGAGCTAGAGATCAATCTTAATCCTGCCATTGTAGTTGATCGAGACTTGTACAACCTTGGATTGCATTCAAAATGGAGGTCTGGCTCGACTTGGGAAGAGGTACGTACCAACGCACACCATACCAAACTAGATTGATCAGCTACACACTCTGATTTTCTCGTATAAATCATGATTTAGTCAAAGGTAAAAAAGAGAAAGAGAGTAAGCTGGAAACTCACAGTGTTCGACAGTCTAATCAAAGCCCATCAGTCAAGACAATGGAGAGCCATATATAAAAGGGTGGAATGGTCGGATGTAGAGAAAATACAAAAGAAAATTTCGTAAACAGTAATAATCATATGATACGTTTCGTTTTGTAAATAAACATATTTTTTAAAATTGAGATTATATAAACTTTGGAAGGAAAAGTCAACGTTACTAATATCAGTTGAGTCTTGTGGCAATTAAAGAAATCAGTAAGCTTAAGAAGGTAATATGTTGTTGCAAAAGATAAAGACGTATACTACACTTCCTTTGTGTGTGAGTAATCCTTAGAAATTGTGACTGAGAACGGAGCTAATTTCCCTGCGGACTCGCATACATAAGTAGCCCTTCTTGTTGGGAATTTTCCACTGATTTTTCTTCCTTGTGTGAAGCAAGAGAAGTTAGAGTTTGACGTTAGTTTGGAGCTAGCGTGGCTTTCTCTGTTTATAAGTAAATTCGTAGGTATTTTCCTGAAAAGAAACTTTTTTTCTCATAGGGAAGCTAAGATTATTGATGCTACGCTGTTAATTTTCCAAAAAAAAACTGTATTGAGCGAGGAAGAAGCATATTCTCTAAAGTAAAAACTGGTGGAGTGGTTATGATGAAAATGATGTTGATGTTGATGATGATCCTCATATTAAGATTCTTGCCATCATTTTTGAAAACTTTATAGGGCGGCTTAGTTATTCGTGTTGGACCTCAGGAAAAGTATGCGGTACTGGTGACACAGGATATGGAAAACAAGGCCTTTCTCGAGTTATGCAGTGAGGGAGAGGAGCATGAGAATGCGGAAGCTGGTGAAGAAGTTAATGAGGGTGATGATTACTACAGCACACCCAACCAAGTCACAGAGCGGAGTGGTGGAGTGGACGTGCCGAGAAGTCAACTCCTCCATTTCTACTCCCCGCTAAAGTGGGCCAATGTGGTGAAATTAGAATACCAGGTAGTCTCAGAGTCCCCTGACATTGACGTTGATGGAGAATCTCAAACTCTTTATCAGGACTCCCAAGACGGAGCCCAGCTCGTAGATCAGTTTCCTCTCCAAAATTTTGCTCTTGTTTATCGAGGTGCTAATGCCAGCCTCAGTACCATTTTGCAGGCAAGTTCTTTTTCGTCCCATTTTCTTCAACTTTTTTTACTCCCATCTCTTCTATCCACTTAATAGGAAAATGCCATATACTTTTATATAAAAATAATGTCATGCATACATAATACACAAAACTCTTTCCTTTTTCCTTAAGTTGAAATCTCATGTACATAAATACTTATGCATGCCTATTTTCTCAAGTTTTGATCATTCGCGGTCAACATTTTTTCAGGATGGAGGAGGAAACTGTTGTGACATTGTTGTCAAACAATGTTGTGTTGTGTGAAAGAGTCAGCTCAAGTGAACTTTACGACTTGGAGAAACGCAAAAGAAGAATGTTCTTTGCCATGGCCAATGTTAGTTTTTGTCCACAATGAAGGACTTTTCTGTGGTGCTGGCTTGTATATAAGTATATATCCATATTACATAAGTATGAGCACTACCAAAGTACACTTTCCTTGTTACTTGTTCCTTTTCCCTTTAACAGAATTTGCATTTATTGATCCCCTCTCTAGACTACTTTCTTTGGACTCTTTCATCTCACCAAAAAACCACATACATATTATTATTACATAAGTGTGTACCCTAACGCTTCATGAAAATGAACCCCAGTACATACTTTTCTATACGGGACATGCATATAAACCCCACCTGAATGTTGTGTAAAACTTGCACAAACACAGACATGTTTGGTCCTCTTCTCCACAAACACACACATAGAAACGCTTAGCCATCAAAGTGGCGGTGAATAACATATTTCATTTCATGTATAAATATGAAGTTCAGCTAAACTAAACATCAAGCCATCGACATTTTACTTCATAAATGCTTATTATTATTCACCTTCACCGTCATTAAAGCCCTTTCCCAGAGTGTAACTAGTGGCGTGGTTTGCCAGTGGTGGTGGGAGCTTGTCTGGTCACTGGTGGAGCAAAAGTATGCAAGCCAAATTCTATTCTGATTCAATTCACCTTATGCGTTAGTCTTAAGAAAGGGTAAAATAAAAATCTTGTATACATGCAATGTCTGCAATATTACCTGGAATAGTACACGCAGGTAGGAATATTTTGGTACTTGGTTCATAAACTCTACTTTCTTTTCCATCGTATTGGAATACCGCAGTCGAAAAAGTGGTTGAGGTTTGGTTTAAGTATATATATGTATGTATGTGCAAGTCCTGTTATACTTTTCCACGTTATATTCCCTTTTTTAACTTTTTGAATTGAGGGAGAAAACGCGAGGGTATTTACATACAAAATATAAGTCAAGTAGGAAAATAGTAGAGACAAAAATCATGTGCATTTTTTTCGGCAGTGGTAGTAGAAAAAGCACACAGGTAAAGGTTTTAAGGAGAGAGAAAAAAGTTTTAAAGGAAGGAACCACGCTAGACACGCAGGGGAGACGGTTAAGTATTGAGGTGAAGGCTGTCGTTAGCATCTCACTCAGGGTAAAGTATAATGGAAGTAAAATGGTAGAAAAGAAAGTTATTTTCACTCTTTATTTTTTCTCCCACATGTCCCGCCGCTTACGTTAAAGTAGTTAGGCATTTCCAGGAACATGCATAAATATATTGTGACTTTTTTTACAACGTACATAATGGAATCAGGCTAAAAAATTGTTGTCCGTGTCCACGATTTTGGATGGAATGCAATGTGCATGGTATGAATAATATGTTTTTGACTAGTTTCCTACAAGTAATTAAGGTACTACGTATTATTCAAGAGAGAGAAGGACATATTCTGTTCTGGTGGGAAGGTAAAATTAATGACTTTATAGATGGGTATGTGTATTGTGTGTATGAAGCTACATTTTTAAAGCACATCTTGTAAAATTTAACTCGTGTTTAGCGTAAAATTGGTGAGAGGAGAAAAAGACAAGCCAAAATACCAACTGTGGTGATGTTCTATAATAATGAATTTTTAGTTTGAAAGTATACGCATACACATACGTATGATAAAGGTGTACACCATCCAAATAGAAGCCCCAATTGTTTTGCTACGCAATAAAAGTTGGCAATTATACATATCATATTGTAGTATCCACTGGGAGGATAGTATATATAAACCATGTATATTTCCACAATTGTGTGTTTCTCTGTTTTTGAACATGTCAAAAAAAATTACTCCCTAAACAACATCGACATCAAACCCAACCTCTCTGAGTCGCACTTTGCTACCTTTCAAGGCCATTTTTGTTGGTGTGTTGACACCAACCGAGTTCTTTCTTGGTTGGCTGTCGTTGAGTTGAAGCCGAAGCTGAAAACGTGTATCGTGTATGTATTCATGTGGCGTCTATGACTTTTTAATATCCTTCTTGCACGTAATAATCCACACATTTTATATGACTGGAAGGAAACACCAAGAAATGATGATGATGGTGATGTGGATGATTATGAAGTGTTGCTTGTTTTTACTCCTAACACACTGTTATTACACTCATCATAAATATTTGATTTCTACCTAATGAGTAGAAATACTAAGCGTCTTCTCAAGTCTAGCCAAGCTAGAAAATCATTCGTATTGAGTCAACATTACCTTTTAACTACTTTTTGTGGAGGGATAGAAAGAGTGAAAGTTTAAAATGATGATGATGATGACGATGATAATGATAAGTTTGATAGAGTTCAATGGCATATTATGTGTAAAAATCAGTTTGTGGTTGTTTTCAGCTCTCTAATGGTCAGTTGTAACAAATAATAACGACGCGCTCATTATTATTAGCTAGGGACACACGCATGTGAAAGTTTTGCTTAGTTGTAGTCCGTTTCCTATTGAGTGTTTATGTATGTGTGTGTATTTATGTCCAAGTGAGGGAGGGATTTGATTGACATACGCAATTAAAGGGAAGAACTCTTCTTCAAATGCATTTTTTATGTTTCACTCATTCTGCGGCGACGGGGCTTTGTGTTGTTTGAATTAAAATGGGCTAGAGTAAGTGAGCCAAGCTTAGGTTTTGGTTTGCGTGAATCATTCGACTTATTTTCATGTTAATTAGTGTAGCTTGCACACAAAAGTAGACATGCTCCTTTCGAGCTTTCTCCTATTTTTTCTCCTTTTGAGTAGTGCCCTATATTACAATTTTGTTGTTACTACCGCAGTCGCTTTGGATCGGGAAAACAAACAAAAAGTCGCATGATTTCTTTCATTGAAATGGAATACACTTCTTTGTTTAGTTCATAAAAAAAGGAAACACAAAAATGGAAGTTTTGGGTTTCCCATAGATTCATGAAAAATGTAATGAAATAAATGTTGGCACTACTGTGTTTTTATGATTATAACCCGTGTATCAATATTTTTCATCGATATAGAACACCGTAAGAGAGCGAACATTTACTGCCAGCATTGATAGCCCATTATGGGCTGACCGAGTGGCAATGGAGCTGGATTGTTCTCTGGATTTTGAAAGAAGTTGAAAAGAAGCTAAGTATTCAGGCCAAATCCCGTTATCCAACAGAACAGGAGGTTAGCCTCACTTCAATTCCCGTTGAACACAATTTAAAACATTACCATTTTTTATGTATGAAAATATAATCAATTACTCCAGGCAATTTTCTTATGAGATAAGTTTCAAGTCAATGAAATAAATATATACATGTACATTTTTGTATGAATTTAATGAATTTTTGTTACGATTCAGTACTCCCTGCTTTCAAGTTGGAATAACCAAATGCCCCAGATTTTGAGTGGCCGAGTGGAAATAACAACACCAATGGAAAAGTTTGAGCAGCAATCCGTTGACCTTATGTATGCTCACAATGAGGGTGAAAACTCCTACACTGTTGATGTGGAGCTGATGTCAATGACGTTTGACAAGCTCGCAACCAATTTCGTTCTTCGACCCAACCATTTCAGCATGACTCTTAATACACCCGCTGATAACTTTCAGTTAGTTTATTTTGTTCCTATTTTGATGTAAACCCCAAAGTGCCTATCTTTGTTGAACTAATGTATGTGATAGAGATTAACCAATTGGTATTTTTATGTGTTTAGAGAAATGGAAATACGTGCTGATACCACGAGTAATGAAGAGTTTGAGAATGTGTTCAACAGTTTGATCACGATTAAAAGTGGTGAAAGAGAAATTGAAATTGACGTTGACTCAGAGATGGACAATGGATGGCCAACGAAGGTATGTATATATGTATCTTTAAACAATAACGTCAATGCCACGTCATTCAATTCTAGAGTGGGGGTAAGTGTGCCTAGCTATTTAGAATTGGATTGCAACACAAAAACATATGCAGCATAATTTCATTGACTTTCCTAAAAATAGCCACATTTCCATCCACTTGCTAGTCATTTATGCACATTATCAAGTGAGTATCGAAGAATGTGAGAGAAATTGTGGGGGAAAGTGGGAAACTTGTTTTAAACTTAGGAATGAAATGAAATCGGTCTCACTCCCATTTCCAGACAAAGAATATTATGTGACTCCCTCTCTCTCTATGTGTTCCATCTGAATTATAGCGTTATTTTTCTGGTGAGGAGAGATTGAAATTCTACATTTGCATCTCATTATCAACTGCCACAATCCCCATGTGTGCATTTTACTGGTGTGATCTGCCTCTTATATGCATAGTACAGGCTTCCTTATATAAAATGGGTAAGGTATGATACATACGTTATATGCAAATTGAAGGGAATTGTGCCTTCGGCACTCCTGGAGATGACTAATATGTTAATTCTCCCCCGGAAACAGTCTCCTTTTCTGTCCCATATTTCTCCTCACACGCATATGTATATATAATATGCAACATTATACTCACATAAAGCGTATTACATAATAATGTAGATTTCTCAACCTCCCACTAAACCAACCCAATAATATTCCTTTCTCCGAAATTCTCGTATATGAGCTCACATTAAACGTGACACGTTATGTTATGGTGTGTATAGGTAACTGTCGCTATTTTGTCTTGTGTCTGTCCCTATCATATCTGTTCCCTGGAAATTATATTGTGACGTTGAAATGGAGTGAGAGGGAGGTAAAAAGAGACGCACACATATGGTAGCCCAGACACCGAGAATTTTACAAGGCAGGAAGAGAAAAGGAATATATCAGTGGTCAAAGTGAAGATCAGTGACATATTAGCAGAGAAATCAAGCTCAAAAGCTTCTCTCTGCTTTTGAGTTTCCCTAGCAGCAGCTTCCACATATACACCATGGAATATCGCATCCCATTTAAATGGTTCCAATCCACCAGAGCAGCCAAGTTGCTAGATTGAAGCGCAACATAAAATCCCCTTGTTCAAGTGATTTTGTTGCCAACAATTTTCCCTATCATAGATCCATCCTCTATCGTGTATAGCTTCTAGCTATACAAAATGGTGTCGATATTGCCTACAGTTTTCTCTAATATGTGTGTAATGTGATATGCTCTCCTTTCTGATCCAATCCGATGAAGAGGATGGTGGTGGTGGTGGTGGCGATGATGATGATGCATGTACACCCAGCTAGACACTTTTAGTTTCTCTCCTCTACAACATTCTTCACTTCTCTTTAGACCTTGCTCCAACCCTCTCTCGTAGACACAATCTGTCAGGGTCATTTGTAAACTTTGTTCGGAATCATTTTTGGAGGTAAACTCTCTTGTTCCTCCACACACCACTCACTAAGGGAAATACATAGGATCACCATCTCATCGTCACAAAATACATACATAACTTTCGTTATTCTCCCATGTTTTTGATCTACTCTCTCTCTCTCTTTCTCTTCTCTTCTAGCAGTTTTCTTGCATCCACATTTCCTTCCCAGCTTTCTTTCTTTCTCCTCATGGAATGTGTGCGAATGGCGAGAGGATCATGTCAAACAATGGGTAGACCATATGGATACACTGTAAAAATAGAAGGACTGAAAAAGGGCAGCCAAAGCCAATATTAGAACGTGAAGAGAAGACATTTTCTCACATGGCATTGCCATTGCTATTGGTCCATGCATAATCTTTTGTGCTTGTAACACTTATCAAAACTAACATACATTTTTGTTGGACGATGAGAAGAAAGAGACAAAGCTAACACGACTTTGTCATCTTCTACACATGGAGGCTAATACGTACGAACATGCATGCAACTTTGTCACATGTAAAAAAATGGGGAGAATAGGGCAAGTGTGTGAGTGTAGCTCTAGCTGATATGACGATAGGGCCCCACTGTTGATGATGTTGATGATGATTATGGCTTGCAAGTGTTGGTTCACTGCTCCTTTTTGTCACTTGTAACGTCGTTGTAACTGCATAATACTTGGTTCATTTCTCCACTATCTTTCCCTCCTGCTCGAACATTCAACCGTTTTGGAACAAGGAAGGAGGAGATGATAAAAAAAGAGACGAGAGCATGTTATGTAAGGGAGTGAGGAGTGAGTATATTGTTCGCGAACATGTAACATCTTGATATGGGGAAACGTTTTGTAATGTGTGATGGGATGATGTTACATAGAAGAATGAATGAATGAATGGCTGGTAGAGAGAGAACTATAGACTTGTTATCTGTATGAATAGCTAGTTACTAGTTCTCTGGTTTACGTGGTAGCTTCTCTCCATTTTTCTCTCTAGATAAATGGCACCGTTTCTGCTACATTTGGACCGAGTCCCTATCGACTCGGTAATTTGAAAGGGAATGTGGAGAGGAAGGATGATGATGTTGTGAATGCAAATGGGGAAATCATGTGGCAAAATGGAGACGAGCTCAAGGCACTCCTCTACTTTCACCAGCCTGGGGAACAGCTTGAGCAACTTACGGTCAAGGTATATAATAATAATAACTATACATGCCTTAAGTTAAATGATAAAGACTTTTACTGTTAACTCAACTCCGACCAGCTTCCTCCTTCCTTTCATTGTTTGGATGGTTGTAACACACACAAAAAACAGGGAAATGTGTCAATTCTTCCTGTTATATAGGGTATAATGGGGAAATTGACAATTACTCAATGATGATGTTGATACTACGAAAGATTGGTGGTGTATGTTCCTAATTGGATTACAGAATGATGAGTGAAACACGGGGGAAATTGAACATGACAGAAATTACTTTGAATTGCATTGTAATCAGTAATAGCAATACAATTAATGTTTCTACTTTTACCCCAAAAACCTGTCCAT
>JAANSM010005359.1:0-10203 GCA_036850725.1 Orchesella villosa | reverse complement strand
TACATCATTATATCATAAAACATTGCACTTAAACATTATTATATCATACCAACTTGAGAATTTTTTCGAAGTGTGACGTACACAAATAATCTTACACCGGTTTTTCATTGAGAAAAGTGCTAAATTTACATAATATTACAGTGCTACAATTGGAATGCGAAATGCAACGATGACTTTACTTTGCGGTTTGCTGATTGATGGCTTTCTACTTTACACAACTAGAATCAAAAATAATTTGCACGTTCAGTTGACATATATATATATGTGTGTATGACATAGACTCTCGAGTTGGTGACTACCGTCATAAGAAGTAGTTAGAACGGGGTATTGTTATCAATCTGGCTAGATAAAAAGTACACACTGGACAAGCTCCGAGAAATCCTTTGCAGAAGCAAATCACAATACTAATACATGCTATTCTAACTCATCGATAGCTTCCCCATTTGTAAACTATTTTAAACTCCAAATAAGCTTGTTCCAATAAAACATGAAGGACACAACACACAACTTCCGGTGCTCGCTGATTTCCAAAAGAATGGACTATGTATTTTTTCGATTCAGTCAGTTTGCTCTAAGTTAGTTTACCGTATCTAAAAGGAAACTACGATACAATGTTAAATGCAATTGGCACGGATGTTGGTAATGATTAAGAACATTCAAATATTAACTTGGTGTTAATTAGAGGAGATTCAGAACAGTTTAGGAAATAGTTTTGCAGGTAAAGGACCAAATGATGTGGGATAACCAATTGTATAATTTTTTCCAATTTCTTATCAATTTTCCCCCAAGCTAATCAAGTAGCAGTGTTGTTTGAATTCGATATACTTAGGGCTGCAGCTGCTTTGCTGAGAAAATTGTCTTGTGAAATGTTTTTTGTCTTTTCCAATTCCAAATCTTCATTTTTTTCATCCCCATTTTCATTTATATTCATGAGGGTCACTGGATCTTCCTCATCTACCTCTTCCAAACTTTGTGCAGAATCGTTTCGGGAGCCGTCTGCTGAATTGGCGAAGCGAAATTTCTCATCGAGATAACCAGGAACAGGTGGCTTTGGACGATGAGTATCCACAGCTTCGATTGGAATCTTGATGTACTCAACCCGACATCCGTATGCAACTGGGGTGAGTTTGATGACAGTGTGTAATGGCACTTGCAAATATGGCAGTTCATCTACAAAAAATAAAGATTTCCCAATTCGATCATTAAACTTAATTTTCCTTCATTTATAGAACTGGCACGTTGAAAGAAATTGCAAAAACTTCAGGTAAGGGACTGCATAACACCACAACCATACTAGCTCAAGGTTTATGTTGCACACTTTACCTGAAGGTTTATCCAGAAAGTACGCTAACAAACACCGCAAAACTGCTTGATGACCAATAACAAGGACATTCTCTTGACGCTCCAGTTCCATTATCACAGGCTCCAGCCGAGCAACCAAGTCCTCGTAAGACTCCCCACGGGGATATCTGTAACTGAATTTACTTTGATCCCGAGCTGCAAACTCTTCAGGATATGTAGCAGCAATTTCCTCGTATGTCATTTCCTCACATGTTCCCTATTTTGTTGAAGAAGCAATCAAGAAAGATACAATGAGTTACAGTCTCATGAAGATGAAATCAACTCTGAAAGTTACAGAAACTCTTGACTCACAGCATCAATCTCATTAAGTGCTTTCCATCTCTCCTGTGGAGCATCAATCCCACTAGCGGTCTGAATCGTGCGTTTCAGCCAAGAAGTCCAAACTCGCAAATTGGGAATATCCTGCTCTTTGATGTAATGAGCGAGTGCCTTTGCATAGTGGCGACCTCGAGCAGAAAGATCAGAGTCCCCTCCAATCCGACCGGAAATATTATGATCTGTTTCTCCATGCTGGAAACAAAAAAATCAATTCTCATAAGCCATCTAGTTCGCCTAAAGAATAGGAATATTTATGTTTTGATAATTAAAGTTTTTTTGCTAAGAACGAATGCTTACTCGAGTCAGGTAAATGGTACGTGGCGTAATATGAATGTTCATGAGATAGTAAACTATCCGACTTTGAATGTGACCTTCGTGCTTATGCACAAGAATTTTTTCTCCAGTATTAAAAATCTTCATGAAGCTATAATGGCCTTCCTTCACATCATCCATTGCCTCATACTGGTCTTGATAGTGGGCTATGCGCTGGAGAAAGTCTGTGAGTGCTTCATCATTGTTCATGTCTTGATAATCTGGACTATATACTTTTACTTCCTATTACAGACATTACCACACAAGGGACAAATTACAGATGGCTCATATAAAGTTAATTAATTTGAACTCTTAATTTGTTTAGCTTTTGTCTTACCATTATGTTTTGCTCCACAATATTCGGATCATCACAGACAGACTCAACGAAAAAGAGTTTGTATCCCATTTTCCTTACGATCCAATCGTAAATGAGCTTACGACGCTCTTTAGTCGTGTTCGTGGCATCAAAAACCTAAGAAGAAATGTAATTGCATTTTTATATCAACTAATTTACGAGACAGCAAAAGTCATTTCCGTCAATGAAAGAGGCAGTCACTACATTTGCGAAGACTTACAGCAACTTCTCCTCCATTCTCAATCCAATTACAAACATCTTCCAGGGCATCTTGAGCACATCTATTGCGTATCGCCATTGCCTCCATGTTGTCCATTCGGAAAAAATCATGATTCTTGTAGGCCGTCGTCGCTTGTCTGCGGTACTCTCCCAAATTGAATACTTTACAGCAGAAAAATTACTTTTATAAATACAAACTTTGTCAAAATTTTCATGCAATTTTTATTCATGTGTTATAAACTACCTCGGGTATTAATACCAATCCAGTTCAGGTACCGGGAGAGCTTCCTCGCAATGTAGGTTTTCCCCCGAGCTGGCAGCCCCACCATTGCAATAATATGCGGGGTATTGACATAATTAGCCCTTTCTCCTGTAAAACAATGAGCGTTCATCATTGTCAACTTCGATTCAATTCAGTAGAAACTCTTACAACGAGACAATTTTCTAACTAAACTAAATTTATATAGCTAACCATGTGAAACTGAAACTTTTCTCTGAAAGCACAAAGACCTTCGTCTCAGCATTGTGTAGTTGAGCTCCACAAATGCACTCATCCACTTTACAATGAGCAATGAAAAGGCAAAATGCTCTTACTTAGTAAAAATTTATTCGATTGCAGGATCAGAATTAGATGCATGCAATCACATAAATAAAAATTTGCTCTTGATTGAGAATGCAATTCAAGTTGAACAAACTAGTTTGCAAATTATGAGAGTTATTCGATTGCAGGATCAGAATTAGATGCATGCAATCACATAAATAAAAATTTGCTCTTGATTGAGAATGCAATTCAAGTTGAACAAACTAGTTTGCAAATTATCAGAGTTATTTCTGTAATATGAAGAAGGAAAACGTGTTCCTTTTCTTTTCCTCAAGCTGATCAACTGATCTACCCAATGCACTTTCTATCTCACAAATATATTTTTGCAATGATGGTGGTGGTGGTGCAATAAGAAGAGCACCATTTTTTTCAAACTCTTCACAAGGATAGAAAGGCGAAACGTAAGGTAGTTGAAGGAGGAAGAGTAGTACTAGTGGAAGCTTCACCACAAAATATATCATCATCGGTTTTTTGCTCGCGTCTATATACTTCTTACAACGTATTCAAAATCTTTATTCCTATTATTAACACTCAATAGGCATAGGCATTTTAGGACCATTATACTTATATGCATCGTTATTTGTTACCGTCATCATCATATCACCATCATCACCGTCCGTCATATTCAGTTCATAGCTCATATTTTTGCATATGTAATGGTAAGCAAACAAAAAACCTCCAAAATAAAGTTTTGTTTGCTTTGTACACCTCTTTTGTAGGTAAATCTTCTTCGTACATTATGTATTTGGAGTGTGAAAGGATCCATGCCAAAGTGAAGGCATTGTGTGCGATTATATGCTTCGTTCCATTTCCATAATAATCAATTGTATCTTGGCTTCGTTGGCTTAAGGTACTACGTGAGCAACCGATTTTGTGTGCTTAATACATTCCCATTATTATCAAAAGACTAACAACAAACAAACACTAAAATGTGTGTCGCATACTTCACTATTGCTTAGCCTAAAAAGAGAGAACGGGACTCGACTGCATATTACTTTTATAGATTGCCGATCCAAATGCAAATGCACATGGGAGAAACGTGAGAATTTTGTGGCTATACTACTTCGACGCACTTCGCTTTTGCTATTTTTGTGTAGGTATATCTTAATACGGCAAATGCAATGCTTAATTCTTCATGTGGCATGTTATGTAAGGATAGGAGGAGGAAACAGGGAGGGAATGATAGCACAAGGTCAATAAGTAAAACGGTGCTGCTGCTGCTCAAATGAAACTTGTCCTTCCTCCAAAACAAGAACCCATCTGCATTGCAAGGGCAGAAACTACTCTTTTGTAAATTGTAAGTGCAATCTTTTGTAGAAGACGGTGACTGTGAGTGACGTAGAGTCGTAAAAATCGGAGAGATATGTTTGGGCATTGGAAAAGATAGAGATGTTTAATATATAATGCTTCGCCTGTTGTAGTCAAAGTGTGTAAGAGGGGATCCGCAACAAAATAATCTAATCCAAACTGTCATTTTTTCCTCTAAACACTAAACGCACACTAAGCTTTTTGTGACTTCAGCCAAAAAATATGCCAGTCAGCCACTGAGCACGTTGCTTTTTGATCCTAACCTACGTCTTCGGAAAAGCAAATATGGGTAACAGAACAAATTACGCCTAAAAACAAAATAATGAATGTTAGATTGCTCTGCACTGAAAAGGTAGATGTTATATTATATGAACGTTGTATTCTCCTATTTTGATGATGACTGATATAGACAAGATAAGTAGAATAAGCCACGTAGCATATGGTTCGCTTCTTTTAGCTCATTAAATCAATTTCAATTTTCTCCGACAAAACCCGACGCAACTAGAACTCTGTTCAAATGACGATAATAAGTGTGTCGCCTAACAGGAGTGCTAATTTCGTTTACTATTTGCTTTCCTCCGATTCCATCATTCTACTTTTATGCTCACTTTGTCTTTTGTGTCATGAAACAGTATGTAGTTTCTCAGT
The DNA here is from genome assembly GCA_036850725.1 of Orchesella villosa. NCBI lineage: Eukaryota > Metazoa > Arthropoda > Collembola > Entomobryomorpha > Orchesellidae > Orchesella > Orchesella villosa. The sequence continues at coordinate 5,080 of JAANSM010005359.1, read as the reverse complement.
TTATATTAACGGAAAGTGACAGTTGATATTATTCAAGGCTGAGTATTTCCATTACCTCATTAAGCTAAAATGTTACAGATCGTTTCACATGTAAACTGAGGATACATGCATGTAAAACGACCTTTTGCCTTGACACTGAATCAACCATATAGAAGACACTTACGTTCATCTGCTCATCATTCGGTTCTGCATTTCCAGCCGACAAATTGTGGTTCCAAAAACAATCTGTATGGAACAGGGATATGAGTGCCATAAGCATATAGCATATTATGTACGAAGACTCAATCAAATATGAGGATTATTAGTGGGTCTAGTTTCCTTCATACTCATCCGAAACGTAAAACCCCAAACCCCAATTGATACATCATAAACGTCGTAAACGGTGAAAGCCTTTTTAGTACATAAAAGTGACGTTGACGTTACAGATGAAATAAACCACAACTCATCTCGTTAATTACATTATCATAAACTCATATAACACTCACGCGTTCTATGTGCATGCGGTTTGTTCAAAAACACTATCAACACATTTCCTCGCATAGTAGTATATAGTCAATAACGCATGCATGTGAACAGATTAAAGTAAATACCGTAGATAAAAATGTAAACGTTCCGTGAGGCACATGTGTGTGCACAAGAGGGTGGCATGTAATTCAGTTTGAACGCATTAATGCAATAATTCAAATAATCATTCATGATTTATGATGAAACATGCTGCGACTGCCTGCAACAGCTAACTTCAAAGTGAAGGTTTGACCGACTTAATCCTATGATCTAATTATTATCATATATTATTTTCCAGTTTCGTGTGCAATATATACCTACCTATTTTATTACATACACAAGAGTTCATTGCATTATGTGCAAAAAACATGATAAACGCAATTTATTTATTACCACAATACAAATAATTTATTAACCACGAACCAGGAATGGAGAAAGAGTAGCGACGGCCAAGAACTCCCATCCTTCTCTGAGCCAGGTTGACAATATATTAGTTATAGTTTTTTTCGGTAAAACACAGTATCACTTAAGATTCTGAAGAACGCATGTGGACGCAATAATTATGTAACGAATATCACGAATATTAACTAATTTGATCCCGACAATCTCAACTTTTCCTGACTTTCTCTAAGCTACTGAGTGAGACCTGTTATTCGCAAACAGGCCAACCTTTTCCCACCACGGAAACAGTACAGGAAATGAAATGAATGACAATATGACAAATGAAGCACCCGAATTGAAGTAAACGATTGAGTTGACTGGCAGAAAATAAATATTTCACAGCTTCAATAGTGGGAAGGATTTAATTAGAATATGATAAGCTTTTCCTATCAGTTTTTAACGCACAAAACAACATGGGAAATAGCGTGTTACCTTGAACAAAAACAATGTTTTAGAATCAACTGCACTACATTGACTTTTCTAAGCTATAACTACGTACGCAGTGTATATATATATCACACACAACTCTAGCTTGGTGTGTATTGTTCTGAACGAGTGACGGATTCCGTCTCAAGGAAATCACACAAAAAATAAGTTTCTGTGTCTGAAGTCTGAGAATATAAAAAATCAATTGCAGTCTTATAAAATTACTTAGGTACGCAGTACACTATACTATATAGACTACAACCTTCAATTTATACGCAATTTCTATAGCCCACTGACACAAGAAGAGACACTACACAAAACTCAATTTGCAATTGAATCGAATAGAAACGTATATTGGAACACTAGTCCTTGCTTCAGTTGACTTGACTTGCTTTTCGATTCTGAAAAGTAAATCCAACCGCTTCGCTTTAGCTTTTGGAATGCGTCTCTAACTATTATGCCGTTTCAACATGAATACACTTGAGTTTTGTTGATTTTACGATTTTGCTCAGCAGCAGCAGAAGGTGTACCAGATCAAATTCAATATCCATGGAACGATATCAAGTAATGTGTGTTGTGTGGCTTGGTTCGGTATGCAATGCACTCTGCAGAGCGAGAGTCAGCAGTTTTTGCTTGAAAAAAAGTGTTTTAATGTCCGTGTCACAAAAAGGAGAAAGAAAGCACATGTCAGTGAACAGAAGAAAAGAGAGAGAGAATAGATGAAACTGTATTGTACATATAGCACATACACTTTCTGCTGGTTTCCCTTTTTTCTGCAGTGACTCAAAAATGCTTCCCTTGTCTTTCTACTCAGCTCCCACTTGTTATTTGGCAACTGCAATTTGGATTAATCTCATTGCTTTTTATATGTACACTGAGCGAGGGAGAGAGACGAGACTAGGTACATACACAATACACAACTTTGATACACAGCAATGCATACGTAATATTNATGCATACGTAATATTCGATGGATCAGACCACCACACCAAGATAAATCGTCTGTTATAGCAGACAACACGAGTAAACCGAATTTCTCCGAACAAGAACAGAGAGAGTGAAGCACATAGCGGAACTAAATCCTATGCAGGAAAAGCTCTTTGCTTTTAAAAGGAATCCTGGGTTCTGTGGTACGTGTCTCATTTCTCATTCAGCGTTACTTGACCTTCCTCACAGGAAGAAGTTATGAACAGAAATGAGAAATGATTTTTTTCGAGCTGAGCGTCCAGTTAAAATGGAAATGAGCTCCAGCAACAAAAAAAACTTGTTGAGATAAACATGATACATTTTCATTTTGAGCTTGAATTGCTAGCAGATGAAGCAGCCATCATCATTTGTTATGTTATTCTATGAGTAATAGTAATAGGACCGAAGCAGGTTATATGATACGCAATAGTTATCTCCCTCTTTTCTTATGTTTATAATAATTTGGTAATGAAAGGAAAAAGAGATTGAGATAAGCAAATATTACTCCATTGCCTAATAGCTTGAGAAAGATCAGGTGATCTTTTGACAAACTTGTAATTATTATGTTGATAGATAGAGATTGTTACTAAAAACTGGATCATTTTTTGATATGTGGAGAGGAACACGTAGGCAAGCTAGAAAAAATCAGAAAGATGGAGAGATACAAATGCACGAACTTATGTATACAAAATATGTAACATTTACGAACACACCCTCATAAATATTATAGCGTGGCTAATGGTACTACTGCTTTTATGTGATGATAAGATCGTAAAACATTTTGGTAACATTTACTCGTGATGTTTTTGATGATCATTTGTGATGATGTGATGAGTTAAATTTCATTTGGGTATGATATGGACAGACGAAATGTAAACAATTTTTTCTTTGCTTCCTTTCCTCTATGTCTATTGCTGAAATTACTTTTTATTATGGGATGATATCCATTTTATGTCTTATTACTTTGACTATAACGCAAAGCGTTGAAGCTCGAGGTGAACTTCTGAACAAATGGTAACTTTATACCACTGGCCTATCATCAGATTTCACCAAAAATCATGTGAGATGAAAGGTGACTAAGGTGAGGTGTGTCAAATTTCGTCATTAAGTTTGTTTACTTAGACTTAAAATGAGACAGCTTTATGAGAATTGATAATGTGATACACACTGTTATATTTTTCAAAAACATCATGTCCAACTTGTAGATCAGAAGACCTTTCACATCTAAAAGCGTTTGCATGAGAATCATCCGTGTTGCCCATAATTTACAAGGTTCAAATCTGTTGGTTCAACCGTTCAACCATTTGTAAATTGCATAATCATCTGCAATTTTCAATAATAGCAATGAGTCTAAACTTAATTAAGTTGATGCGCAATTTAACCTTAGCAAACTCGAGAAGTCAGGCAGTTGTGACATTATAAGTAAATGTAACTGCTGACATGATTAGCCAAAAGTCAGGAAGTAATTAATTCTGCTAAGGAGCTATACTCTTGCAAAAGTTCACTAACCCTTGCCAATGAAATACATATTTTGTCTTATGTATGTTAGGCAGCACTGCTTTTTTGAAGAAAATATTGCACCGAAAGAAATACATAAATTATGCTATTTTGTTCAGTACGCAAATTCCATTCTCAAATAGCTGAAAAATCTTGGGATATGGGTTTGGACATTAAAAGGATGCATGGACGCAGCGCATTGTGCATATTATACAGCATGAAAGCTCTAGTATCACATTTCTGACCAATTTCCAGACAGAAGAACCGTTGTGCATGACTTTTAAAGCATGAAATGTGGATGGCGCTATACGTTCTTTCCATTTTCAGTCGTTCGACTTATATTTCTTCATACATGCAAATGCAATCATCACATTCCTTAGTTAACGTTAATGTTATTTTATTACCTACCTAATCCTCTTTAAATTATGATATAAGGATAAATGTAAAATAGCACATTTTTTTAGCACTTACCTATCGAATTGCTCCTTCCACAAAGCTGAACGTGACGTGAACGATAGCAGCAAATATGGATTGGAGGATTGTTAACGGGCTGGAAAGGAGTTGGTGGTTGTCATAATCGCTGGGGAACTATCTCCGTTGCTGGCATTATCCTCAAAATGATACTCCGACTCTTCAATTTCTATTATATGTGGTACTTGGTCCTCATATTTGCTGACGTCAAGTTTCAAATTGGAAGCCATAATTGCTTGAATTTCAGTTAATATTGATGGATGAGCAAACGTCACAAAATACTGCACGTGGAAAAGTTAATGCAATAGACAGGCTTATAGTTAAATAGATTCCTGTGGTCCAATTTCGAAATTGCTAAATTCAAGAATCCAAGACACTTGTTATGTTAAGTTCGGTTGAAACCTACAACAACAAAAAAAATCCCAATCCATTTTCAACTTCACTTATTTTGATAATAAAGGTAAAATAGTTGGCTGATATTTTAGACACGGAAGTTTTTCCTGGATATTAGCTTCTTCGAAACATTAATTTAAATTCCAAGAATGCAACTTTTAGCTAAGTGTAAGTACACAAAGGTTGCTACTAACTATTTGAGGAAAGTTAAGCCAGGATGCTTAAAGCAGTACAGTGCATAGTACACATTTACACACACCATTCCAAAGTACAATGAGATGTCGATATCATTTGATGTAACTTTGCATTATCTACACGTAAAACACCAATTTGGCAAACCTACAATAACACTTTATATTTCTTTGGGGAATCTATATCTGGT
>JAANSM010005358.1:0-10205 GCA_036850725.1 Orchesella villosa | reverse complement strand
ATCCAGCTGATATAGCCCACTTCTTTCTGTTTTCCTTCTTAGAGAGTGCCATGTTTCTAGTTGAGGTGGGTAGAATATTAAAGAAAATAAAGATGGCTTGAAAATTTAGCTCAAGTCAGAATCAAAGACGGGAGAAGACTGACGCATTGTGCTCGTATTCTTCATTCCAAGTTGAGATCTTCGTCAGGCCACTTTTGCTTACGTAAACGTTATATTTTAATGAGTTTCATAAACATTTAAATATCCATAAACTAAAAACGTCTTTATTTTATGACACTTTTTAATAGCAAACTGGCGCCTTTGTTGTCATTATGCCTTAACGATCATTCAAACGAATCTTTATTAGGTAAACATTATTTTTTCATTTCTTGTTGTTGGCCTCAAACAGCGTCAGAAGTTCCAAAGTTATATTATGTAACTTTGAAACATCATATAAAGTATGTAACCCAACAGGCATGCCATCACCTAGAAAATATGTCATATGAAAATGTATGTGTTGTTCCATTGTTGTGATATAAGAACTTTGATGGTTTTTAAGGTAACTTTTGAGTTGGCAGGATTTTGTATGTATGTCTCGTCCGAAAGAATAAGTACTTTTAGAACTGCTAATTGTTGAAACATTGAAAACTGCCATAGGTATACTATACTAAATTCAATTAAGTGTTTAGTCCACTGATTTGCTTATTTTAATTAAATAAGATAAGCTGAATCGAAGTTAATCAAAGAATTTGTTAGACCTTTAAGTTGAAGTCATAGCCCATAGCCGTTCCACTTTATAGCTTTACTGAAACATGAAGATTTTTATTTATTATTTTGTTACATATTACAAACAACGTATAACCAGTATGGAAGGATGCATTTTTATATGATGTTTCGATTGTCTTTTCGAATTCTTATTGTCATTGATATTTATTCATTCTCAATCCTTTTAAAGTTAAGATTGCATCAGGAATGTCGCTCACCTTCTTATATTTATTTGTATTTGCAAAATAACAAAACACAACTTTAATGAATTTCAATACTTTGGTTGAAAATGATTCTTAATTTGCAAGAGCTAACAAGAAAATCTAAGGATACATTCTATGCTGATTTTAAAAACCAATTGAGGTGCCTGTAGACAGAATTAGGGTCAATACAAAATACTCGTATTGTTTCGTCATTGTTAGCAGTAACTATTGCGCTTCTTAAATGTTATGATTTTGCATTTGAATCTTAATATTATTCTTTCAAGTCTAGGCTTTGGTGACGCAAACGGAAGCGCCATAAAAACGATTTAATACACTATAGATGAATTAAATCATCAATTACAAGAATTAATTAAGAGATACATATAATATTTACAATCATTTTTTATTTCAAACGCAATAAATTGTTATGGTATTTATCATCCACGATTATCATTAAAAACAAGACGCATCTCATTAAAATCATTTATTATTCTTTGTTCTTCTCTTGTTTTCAAGGTGGTGAATTCCGCGGTGGTGATGATAAAGATGGATCTCATGGAGGGTTTACGCGATCTCTTAGACAGGACTCGGCTTCTTTTCACCTTTGGGATGATTAAAGGGAGGAATAACTAACACCGGTATCGCTTTCATATCCACTTGATTCTTCTTCTCAGCAGCAGCTTCCAGTTCCACCTCCCATTTAAACGCGTCCACAACATACAAGCATCCAACTCGGAAGAGAGCTGATATCAAAAGATTGATCGAACCCAAGCCAAAAACCGCATCAACTTTTGAGAATCCGGGAGAGTAAGTAGCAACCATGATGGTAACCACCTCAGAGAATAGAAAAACTTGCTGAATATTTTCGTGAGTAAAAACTAATCGTAGAGCTTTGGTTGGCTTCGCATTCTATTCAAAATACAAATTAATTATTTATAAACAATTCTAGCTACGTTATGAGTTAAGGTAGAAACCGTGAGGTGAACTGAGAATGGATATCTTACCATTGACGTTGCATCTATAAGCAATGACGCGCTGTAGAGCTGGAGACCTGACAAACTAACCCGAATGACAGCGAACGTGATCAGCATAGCCAAAATCATTGCCGTTAGCTGATGATCTTTAACAAAAGTAAAAATAGTAAATGATTAAATTTATGTTAAGCTAAAACATAGTAAACTTTTGTGAATCAAAATGATAAATATCATACCACAGGGTTTATCCGTATCAGGAAATGAATTAGGCTTAGTTAAGGTTGAGGTAGCATTTGTGTTGAGAGCATCCCTCGCCTCGGTTTCCTTATGTACGATTCTTGCAAGTGTTAAGGACCCCATGAGAGAATTTACGGCGGTGCATAGGACCACCATATAAATCAACTTGAAAAAATATTTAAAGTACAAAAATTTAAAATGAGGAAGTTTGAATACTTTAAAATGGGGGGATAATAATTATTTTCCTTACAAACATCACGTGTCCCACGATTCTTGCCCATTTCTTCTTGTTGACAGCAGCTGAGGTGGCCATCTTGCTAAGGCTGCTTAAGAAAGATCACGTTGAAAGTTGTTTTACTAAGTCCCGAAGTTGTGAGAAGACTGACGCTTTTAATCTTCTTCTTCATCCAAAGTTGACTTCGACATGAATTTATTGGCTGACGTAACGTGGTCTTAAATAATTCGTTTTATAACCATAATTAAATCGTAATGTTCAGTACGTAAACTTTTTATGACAATTTTTATACGGCTAACTTACGATCTTATGCAATGACAACTCGTTCCCGATGGCCATATTTGGTATTGAAAATTAATCCTCGCGTCACCAAAATTTCGTGTTGAGTTTTATTAAGTACATAAGGCATTACGCAAGGCTGTTATTTAATGTAAAGTATGAGATCATGGTAGCTGACGTAGGTGACGATGTTGAGATTATATAACAAACATAATATTCTAATTTTCAAGTTTGGTATAAAATATTGTGTTCTCAAAAACGTAAAATATGATGTATTGCAATTCAATCTAAAATATAGTATATGCTTTCTAAAATCGGTCCACTGTACTGAAAGTCAATGAGAAAAGTACACAAGTAGGATACGAAAAACTTCATACAAAAGTTTAATAATACTTTTAAAATGCTCTGATCACGCTCTTCACAATCTAGATCTAGTTTAAACTCCAATATTATTATTTACAGAATGTTAAATCACATGCGAATTATCAGATTTAGTGTAAGCCTACTATGTTGATGCTTTGTTCGAGTTTGAAATACTTGTCAACTTTTTTGGATTTATAAATTGTTAGAGATATAATGCTTTTTAATTTGTGACTGAACCTTGAAAGTTTGGAAACTGTTTTGCAATAAACGTTTTTTCGTTAATCTTGTATTATCCGTGATTATTGAATCCGCCATTTACATATACCATGCATTGTTAATTGTTGAAAAGTAGTGTGCTATAATTGGTGCGGATTATTTTCTATTTGTATTTGGACCTAAAATGAACCCTGCATCGGACTCGGTTTCTGAAAGTACCGAGTCCCGGTACCGTCGACAGGGAGAAATTTTGAAATGTACCGAGTATCGGTACCGTGGCCCGAATCCAAATTTGGAATGTACCGAGTACCTTTACATTGTACTGAGAGCAGCTCGGTCCCCCAGCTCTGACTCGGGGAAAGCACGTTTGATGGAATGAATCATGCAGTACATTTTCATCACATGGCACCCACTCAAACTCGACATTATTTTATTTAAACCAGGCGTAGCAAGTCAAACCTTCAGATTAGTTTACATTTGAGAAAGATGCATACAAACAGTTTGTACGTTTGTGATGCAAAATAGAAATATCAAACATATCACTATAAATGTTAGTCTGAATTCCTTTTCATGAAGTTTACTTAAAATCGTCACAATTTGCCTTGTTATTGTTAATTTATGGCTACGCATGGTATTTTGCATAATTTCAATAGTATGATGCAAATGGAATAGAAAGTGAGTTTGGAAACCTAGTTCCTACGAAGATCCGGGTATTTTAATTAATAAACTAAGGCATCGAGTTAATTTGTCTAAATAGAATGCTAAGATGAATATCAATACAACTGAATTGTACCAACCGTTAAATTCAAGCGTTTTTTGTAGCTTTGGACTAATCATACTCATTAGTGCATTGTAAGTGAAATATTCAGAGACACTTCCTAATTGTAAATTTGTAGGCACAAATATTCATTTTACTCGAAACGACCACCCTGAGTGGAATAAAAATGGTGCTTTTACATTTCCCATCTCTAATTTCAGTCCAGTCGTTTTTAAGTGCTTTGAAGCACAGGAAGTTGTGTGCCGATTAATTACTTACAACTGACATAGCCTATAGTCGCAGTCTGTATACGGCATTCAGAATATTGATCAATATGACAGAACGTGTTGTTTTAACCTATGTAAAAGATTATATAACTAGACCAAATTGTTTTGTACATGCGATAGATACATTCATTTTTGGTATTTATTCCACAAATAAATATTACAACATTAACTTATGTATGTCTGGATCATGAAATAAATCTATACTATGACATTATACATTCGTTTGCATTGCCGAAACATTAAAAACTATTATTTTAACGACGCATAAAAAATATATTCACAGTATACCACAGTAGGGTACTATCTTATCGTTTATTTCAATCCTAAACATCGATGTTGTTTCAAAGTTGAAAGTTTAATAATAAAGATTGATACAACATAAGTATTATCTTGCCCCAACACCACCAACTCACAACTTATAATATCTAATTAAGCACTGTTTTATACGATTCTATAAACCAAGCCACACGGCTATGGTAAAGAATATTAGCTTAGCTCATTAATAAAAATCATTAGCCTTTTTATCCATATTACAAAATATTACATAATGGGACACAACGTCATAAGTTTTATAGATTGCAAAGAATCAACCTCTCCATCTCAAACCTTTTGTTTAGCTTCGTCCTGAATGATCGTTTTTTCTATAATGGCGCCTTTCTTATTCATTTCCTCCTTCTGCTCTACCTCGAGCTCAGCAGTTTCCTCCAACTCATCCCGAAATAAGTCCACAATATATAAACACACGCCTCGGAAGAAAGCTGACATGACCAAATTCTCCGAACCGATAAACTCCACGCATCTAGCGAATATGGGAGAATAAACGGATACCATGAACAGAACCACCTCGAGAAACAAAAACACTTGCTGTATCCATTGATGAGTGTGAAGCAGTTCGAGAGCCTGACTTGCCTTCAAATTCTGCTCAAAATTATCATAAACAAAATTCCATTTAAACTAAGAAAAAACGAATAGGATTAAACATAAAAATGAGATAGTTAAACATGAGCTCACCTTATAAGTTGATAGAATTAGAGATTTGGAGCCATGCATCTGAAGGAATGATGTGCATACTTCCGATGACAGTAAATGTGACCATTGCGCAAAACCACAACTTACTCTCATCAGCAGCTTCAAATTTAAAATAGAAAATCAGACATCGTCTCATATAGATTTTGATTTTTAAGCTCTGAAAACAAAATAATTATACCAGAAATCCGGTCCATCGTTGGGAAAGCGGTGTCAACGTCAACCGTCTTGAAATTGTAACTGAGGGTCCTCTCTGCCACCCCTTCATTTCCAAAGATCCCCATCAGAAGGGATGAGACGAGAAAATTTAGGGCGATACACGATACCATAGCATGAATCATCTTGAAATAAAATTATAAATAAGTAAAGCTGCGAAAACCAGGATGTGAAGATTGAAAAAATATTGGTGCAGGAAAAGGTCATAGTTTGTATTTTTAGTGGGCAAATATTTATTTTACTTACGAGAATCTTGAATCCAACGAACGCAGCCCACTTCCTTCTGGTTTCTCTCTTTGGAAGCACCATCGTTTCTAGTTTCTAGGTGTGTAGAATTAAGGACGAAGGAAAATAAAGTTAGGTTGAAAACTGAGCTCAACTCAAAGTCAAAGACGAGAGAAGTAAGACTGACACGTTTTGCTCTTCTTCTTCATCCCAACTTGAGTTCTGGATGATAGCACTTTGCTTACGAAATTATGGTTTTATGAACTTTATCGTCATAAGAAGAACGATTTGTGACAGTTTTTATGACAAATCCGAGCATTTAATTATAATCACGTAATACGTTTTATTGCCCAAGACGGAATACCGATAATGTATAACGCATCAAAAGCACTAAAATTTAATCCTTACGTAACTCCAATTTTTAGAGATTTACATAGATTATGAGACCATTTATTATCATTAGCAATTTAGAAGTTTTTTCATAGTGAAGTAAAAAAAAATTAGAAGAATTCTTATGATAATGAATGCAAGATGCAGGATTTTAAACAAATTAATAAAGACATGGTTTCACTAACGAGGATTTCTTCCAGAATTTTTTGTCAATTAACATTTAATGAATGAATTTAAAATGGAAAATATTACAATAATGGGAACTTAATTAGCGAAACAATTTTTTGTACGAACTTGAGCTAACTTTAAAAGTGAAGCTATTAAAAAAATTAAGACTCTAGCGGACCCCTTGTCCATGGCAATAGTTACGATGACGATTAACAGCATTTGGAAGCAAATACCAGCCACAACCTTTACAACGAGCTGCTTGGGAGCCCTCAACATGAATTTTCAAATGGGCTTCTAACCTAATCCTTTTTGAGGTTTTATAAGGGCACTTGAAACACTTTAATTTTTTCCTATTTTTACGCACACCTTCATTTGATCCAGAGTTTTGAGCTGGAGAATCTATTTCATATTCTTCTTCTAACCTAATCCTTTTTGAGGTTTCATAAGGGCACTTGAAACACTTTAACTTTTTCCTATTTTTACGCACACCTTCATTTGATCCAGAGTTTTGAGCTGGAGAATCTATTTCATATTCTTCACCAGGATGATTTAGAGTTTGATGAGCATCAAGATATTTGGGAAGCATTTGCCAGCCACATTTCTCACAGGCGATGGCTTCACCACTGAAAATCTCTCCGTGAATTTGGAAATGAGCTTGGATCCTACTCAAATGAAGGGTTTCATAAGGACAATTGCGACATTGGTACTGCCACCCGGTGAACTTTCCTCGTCGGAATGAAATGTAGTAAGGTTTGGACAAGTTTAAATTCCGAGTTTCCCCTTTGGTCAATTCTTCCCCGAGCTTCTTTTCTGTGCCGGGGTGGCGGGCGAGATGAGGTTGGCACAAGTTCCGATGAGATTCCTTTTCGCTTGGAGACAAAAAGGCAAAACAATTTGGGCAACGAAACATTCCACAATTTGCTTCGTGAAGGGCCTCAATATGAAATGTGAAGTCGGAAGCGTCATCCGTTTTGTAAACACACATGTCACACTCGTAGTTGCCGTCATCATCATCAACTGGAAGAAAGCGACCTGGTTTTGAATCCTTCAATCGCTTTTTCTCAGGTTCACTATTTTCTTTTGCGGTTTTGGACAATGATGATGAACGTGATCGGGAACGCTTCTTACGCTTGTGGATATCTCCTCCTTGTCCTTCGTCATGATTATCAGTAGAAATCGTTGTGACTCGGACGTTTCTCGTGTCCTTTAATCCTCCTCTCTCATTCTTTTCATAAATATTCCAGTCTTGAATCAAGTAGTCAGCTAGGTTCACTTCTGAATACTCTCCGTTTGAATTTAAAGCATCTGCAAGTGTAAATATTCCACCAAAATACATTTTATTTCCAGTTTCCAGTAAAAAATAACTTAAAAACAGTGTTAATTAGTTCTCACGTTGTTCTAAAAGCTGAGTCCGAATATGCTTTATAATATGAGCAGTTTGTCCTTCCACTTCATTATTCTTACTCTCAATGACCTTCCCTTTCAACTCCCCCTCAATTCCAACCAGTATCCTCTCCAGCTTTGAAATCTGCTTGAATGTATCAAAAAATTGACGGACGAGAGGACCACAAGCCCCACAAACTTTCGCCCAAAACTCTAGCTTGGAGTGCCCATTCTTCTCACTCAGAAATTTGCAAAGGCTCTCATTAGGGATCTTAAGAATCTTGCTTAAAATGAAGTAGGCCTTGAGCTGTTCTCGAATTGCGGGATCCTCTTGAAATAAGAGGGGAGCCGGGTCAGCATCCTCTTCTTCTGAATCAGGGGTAGGAATGTTTTCATTATGATCACCATCTCCTTTCGGAGTATCCTGAACGTCACTGTTGCAATCGGAAGTACAAAACAAGCAGCTTATGACAATTTCACTTTCCATTTTTCAGGTAATACTTACAATTTAATAAATGAAAATTAGTAGCAGCAAAAATGTCAGTTATCAGTATCTCGTATCAACAACTTATTTCCTTTTTCCTTGCTCTCTCGTCTAAAAAAGAATAACAAAAGAAAAGCCATAAACCGGCTGAGTTTTGCTGGGCTTACTCACTATCAGAATCAGAAGGTAAGGGGCATTTTGGTTCTTATAAGTGTGTTCGCTGGACCAGATCAAGAATGCAATAGTACGGATCCCTTACCACTTACTGAAAAGTTGAAAGTGCATTTCAATAAATGAAGTTGAAGTACACTGTTCATTTCATTTACGAGATGAAGTTCAAAGTCCAATTTCAAACTGCATCAATTTATTACAAAGTAATACAACAAAAAACAATTTAAACTAATATTTTTAACCCCCATTTACTCCGGAATTACGGTATGGAAATGGTAAACGCCTCTGCTGCTTTACCCTTAGCGATTTTCTCTTTCTCACAAATTTTACAATATCTTGGAGCAGCCGCAGATTGCAACTCTCTTCGGAACCAGAAGACAAGGAGGATGGAAGCACAGCGAAACAAGAATAGAGCGACGAGAAACATCATGGGAGAATAAAAGAGTAATACTTCAGGTTGGAACCAAATGGAAGAGATGATTCCCACATAATCGACACACAGATAAGCAATCTGAATGTTTAGATGAGTTTTGACGTTTACAAAGGCATCTCTCGGTTTAGCATTCTGTCAAATAAAAAACGAGAAACAATACCATTGTTTAATATTCTGAAAATTATTCACGAAAATCACGAAATAATTATTTTTCTTAAAGATTGATTTGTACTAACCAAACTGCTCGCTTGTAATAATAAATAGGCCCCATATGACTGGTGAACTGAAAACCCAAACGACGCAAAGAGTCCGGCTGTGTACATTTCGCGGGCGCCAAGAAATACGGGTTCGCTCTCATCTGAAAGTTAAAAAAGACATTTTGCTTAACATCTTAGCCAAATGAAGATAAAATACTCTGTTGTTACCATCCAGCTTACACCGCGAATGCAGATTAATAGCCGAGTCGACTTCGAATGAGTCAAGCTTCTTCCCTCCGAAACCATGTTGACAACCCGTCCAGAGCATACAGACAAGGGCAAAGGCTGCGATCACCACAATTACACCGTGTAAAACCTGAAATTGAATAAAAACAAAGACTAACGTTATTTCAACTTAAATTATAGCGGGTTTTATATTTAGAGTGTAAAATTGTATTTAAATTTACTTACGGAATGTGAAAAGCCAACGATTCTCGCCACTTTCTTGGCCTTTTCAGACACAGGGGACATCATGATTAATACGGAAGGTTTAAAACGTTTAATTTCGATTCAAACTTAGGAGCTTAATAGGTAGAATGCTTGAATGCTAGAATGTTTTATGCTCAACTTGAATTCAATGTTAAGTAGAGTGGATTTGACCTCAATTTATACGAAATTTTATTGCGCAAGATTAGTTAAATTGGGCAACGCGTCAGATTACTGTAATTGACTATTGTCTCTCTTGTAACTATTTCGGCAACTCAAAGGAATACTTGAAAGTTGTGTTAAGTTTTGCGAAAGATGGATTCCAATGGCCGTGATATAATTTTTTCGTATATTCCAAGAATTTTTTATGTGCCGTTTGTTCAATGTTTAGCTTAAGCCCGTTTATTTTGCTTAAAATATTGGGCAGTAGATATGATAGGCGTCTTCTCCATGATCTAAACACCAGGTACTGGTGAAAGTAACAAAATATGATTGGTTATTAAAGCCCCACGGATTATGCAATTATTGAAAAGGAGCTAAAAAAATTTTTATCTTCGTAATTATATTTTTTTAAACCATATTGATTAACATGCATTCATTTATTCCATTTTAGTATAAAAGAAAACTGAAAAAAAAACTTTGAAAATATTATGATTTCACAACCAGCAGATGATGGGATTCAATCCGGGTTCCCTTAAATATCCCTTATCTCGGGAATAGCCATTGGAATC
>JAANSM010005357.1:0-10205 GCA_036850725.1 Orchesella villosa | reverse complement strand
CTTCCATCTGGTAAGCTATAATTTTATACTATTTTGAAAATGAAGTCATCGTCGACGTATATAATGGGATGCGCATATTAATAATATATACCTAAGTATAATTCCAAGAAGCATGAATATGCTACGATAAAAATAATTCAGTATATATAAACGTACTCTTTCTAACACTTTTCTAAACGAATTTTTCCCAGAAGTCGATGACTTGCCATCTGAAGTTCAGGAGACGCTATTTGAAGAAATTCTTGACAAAGATGTACAAAAGGAGCTGGAGGATGGACAGATTATAAACTGGTCGGTGGAACTAACGCATTCCCTCAACTCTCGGTTGTATGCTTTATGGAATCGGTCTGCAGGTGATTGTCTTCTTGACTCTGTTTTTCAAACTACTTGGGGAATCTTTGACCATGATGGAGGCTTACGGAGAGTCTTATCTGAGTCCTTAAATGAATCTTCAAATGTGTAAGTGTTTTTACTTGAATTTTTGTTTGGAACTGCTCCCATTTTTACCATCATGACAGTGGCAGTATAACTTTTATATTTTTTTCAATAGATTTTATCAACGTTGGAAGGAGAGTGAAGCTCTTCTAGCAGGTCTTCTCAATTTTAGCTTGAATGAAACGCAGTGCATGAACGACTTTACGAAGTTGTTGTCAATTGCCGGAAAGCAAGGCTCAAGTCTGGAGCAACTTCATATTTTTGTGTTGGCGCATATTCTTCGGCGTCCAATCATAGTCTATGGAGTCAAATTTGTGAAGAGCTATAGAGGTGATGATCTTGGATTCGCAAGATATGAAGGTAAATTTTTGTCAAAATTAAATTAGCAAACGAATATTAGCTACCGTATATGCAGAATGGTTTGTTAATTTCGTTTCCTTGTTTCTCCAGGCATCTATCTGCCATTCTTTTGGGAGCATTCTTTCTGCTGGAAATGGCCCATCGCATTGGGTTATACTCGTGGTCACTTCTCAGCCCTGGTACCAATGGAACCTGATTGTGACCCATTGTCTCGAATTGCTTCTGCAGCCCAGCTTGATGCTGATGACATCAACTCTCGCTCTGTTTACCTGCCGTTGATTACGTATCAAGGAGATATGTTGCCCATACACTTCTTGACTGAGTCTCAGGTACGAATGAAGATAAGGATATACCAGTACAATAATCATACTTATCATTTGAATATTTTCCTTATGTGTTTTCTCCCCAATTTTCAGATTGGAAAGGAGGAATTAATCATGAGTGAGTGGCTGGATTTGTGCTATACTGATGGAGGTATCATGGTAGCTCGCCAACGTATTCCAAAACGTCCTGTTCTAGTGAACCAGATGATGGATGAGTGGATGAAACATTATCGTCGAATGTGGTAAGTTATAAAACCAGTATAGCTTCACGAATCAGCTTCCCCCAGTACTTATACACTATTTCTCAATAACTTGACGATTTATCCTTTTTTACTTTACAGTAGCGAGGGATCGCAGGCGGGTTACCTTCGCCAAAGCACCTCTGTCACTGTCTGCTACTCCAGTGACGGTGAATCTGAGAATGATTAAAAGTTGAGCTATTAACACGGGAAAATATCTTCGCAAACCAAAGTCGTATCAGTGTTTAAAAAATGAACGTATTGTAGTAAACCGTAAGGCGCAGAATTTGTTTTGTGTACATGAAGCGAAAAGATTGAATTTAGAATCTAGTTACTGTAATGACTATACTATATACATACATATATATATAATACATTATACATAGATCGAATCGTTATACTATTACCAAACCATCTAAAGGGAGACTTAGAAATCATAAATCATGCAACGTATCAAATGAAGTGAATAAAAAAATATATATATACTTATATTACGCCAAATAATGACCTGATCCCACACACACACATACACACATTATGCTTGGATTCTTTAGTTTTCACATTAAAAACGTTTAATAAAATACGTAAAGTTCAAAGTTTGTTCGCATATACATTCGTTTCTATCGTGTTTCTCATCTTGGTTTATTTACCACAAAAAAAATCGATGATGCTATATTTTACTTGCGACTCCATATATTCAGAAAAAAATGCTTCATCATATCATACAAGATTTTTGCAATGCTCAGACAAACGCCTTCACAGTTTCGTGAAATTTGAGTAGAGCAAATGTGTAGGCATCACTTACATGTCAATAGGTACGGGTGCTAATTACGTCTTAAGTAAACAAATAGTGAAGCAACTTAACTCATACTGTGACTCCATTGTAGAATGCGGCATGAAACGAAGTCATCGCTTAGTTAGGTAGCTTAGCATAGCTTCCGCAAAAAAATCATGTTTCCAAAAGCAAGTGTTTGAAATTCAATTGATTCCTTATTTGTAATTCTGCCGCATGCAATACTTTTCATGCAAAATATATGAGATACAGCAGGTAAAGCCCAATAATTCAATTGTATCGCATCCTCAGCTAATCTTCTTGGTATTAAGAAATTCCAGGGCACTCTAGCTTTCATCCACCACCTTATATATTTCTTGTTGGCTGGCACACATTTTCTTGAACGTTTTGTGCAGTACACAGTTTTTACATCATTTTTGAATCGTAAGTTATGTATGTTACAACTGGCTGGTGAGAAATGCTTGATCCTTCGTGTTTCATTGATGTCTCTCAACTTTCATGATACTACATGTTACTAACCATTTACATGAATATGGGTGTATGTCGTATCATAGAATTGGATGGCACAATTCAGACTCATGCCATGACTTAACCCTTCCGTCGAGCGAGATGCAGAATACGGTATATGCAGACGTTCTACCGTGACTATCTTTCCAAGAGTGTGTAGTGGAAGCTGGAATGCAAAATGCAATGTCGGCTTGTATGAAAGAAGACTCATCTTTGAACGAGACTGGAATATGTTCCCATTCCGTGAAATGAACCTACGTTAGGTGAAATGTCAGGTTATGGTTTACCCCAATAATTTCTGGCATTATCTTTCGAGATTGTTTAAGCAGAAGTATATCAGGCAGTGAAGTTTTATAGGCCCTTGTATCACCTATCATTTTTGATAATCATTTGAAATTTGCATATAAAACGCGATACTAAGTAAACAAGCTCATTTTGTTACAGAAAACGGTATACATGCTCATTAGCCTGCATTCCTTTCTCTAATTTTGCTTGATGAGGAAGTACTTATCACACATGGTTCGTTACTCTCTAGAACAGTGAAACATTTTTTGAATGACAATTGATCCTTAAAATCAACACTGACATGACATATATAACAATGATATGGTGATACATACACACTTCATTGATTAAAAATCTTTAAGAAAATGCCACATTTAGTAACCCAAAAGAAGCATTAAGTGTCAAAACAATGAACTAAAAAATGAATTGAAGTCAAGTAAATTTCTCATAAGCATGCTATTGTCTATTGTATTCCTGTAGGAAGCATGAATTTAAAGCCCCTTTTCCCAACCGACCGAGATAGCTTGTATCCCGTTTGCATGGCAGAAATCCCATACCCGTCCCATCCTACCAAACGAAACGGGCTTGGTATATAACCTATACACAGGATACGTTAACTCAACTCCTGTTCTTTCAAAGTTATACATATCTGAACCCAAAAAACGTCTCGTTTCTTTACTCATTTTTAACCCATTATAAGTTCTTATAGCTTATTGTCGGCCCCTACATTTCTCTGTTCCATCAAGCAACATTGCACAGAAGGAAGAGAGTGTGTGTGAGTGAGAGAGTGAGAGAGAATGCCTGCAGCAGCAGTCCAATAATAAAAATTCCCCATTGAAAGATCAGCACAAAAGATTGGTATTAGCAGTATGTGTAGTAGTAGTAGTGTGCTGTTGAGAAATTACAAACTTGCTTTGCTCACTGTTGCCCACTACTACTGTTACATGCAAACCTCTCATCCACACATCCACAATAGCCTACAACTGCTACAGTAATAATAATATTCGTGGACTTTGTAGTAGTGGTACGTACACAGTTCTGATCTGTTCTGTTCTGGGCGAGAGGAGTAAAAAGAGGCGACGGTGAGTCAAGCGCTTTTGATACAGTTTCAATACAATCAGATTATGAAGCACTGCAAAGAGCAGAAAATGTTTCAAATATTTACATTTTGATCATCATCTCATCATCACATCACTCAGAACAATTTGTCATATAATATATAAGATCCTTCTTTCCTAAGGTGTAATAGTCAATTCAGTAATAGAAAGTGCATGGTTAGACCAGTGCCGTATTGTTAAGAAAACTTTGTTTTTTTCTTCTTCTTCAAGGAAGTCATTTTTAAAAGGCACTATTTGTTCTTCGCATTACCAAACTTTTAGTGAGTTGCAAATGAGCATGGTAATAAATATTGTGGTAATCTATGCATTATATTAAGGATACCTTGTCCATGTAAATTTGTTGCCCGCATATTAATCTGGAATAATCCAACCGAAAGGTTTGCCTCTTGGAAGTATGCCAGCTATTCTGTGCTCGTTAATTTAGAGTGAAGTACTACTGGTAACCCTTGAAACAGAGACCATTTGCTAGCTTGTGTTGTGAGTTGTTAATTAGTTCAAAAGATTATGAGTTTCCACTTCATTGAAAAATCTGTGCAGATCACGGAATACCCCACTAAAAAGCGTTAGGCACTTGAGTACTTTTAAGTAGCGTTAGATTTGCAAAGGCAATTTGGAGTAGAAGTTTTTATAATTGGATTAATTCACTTTGAATTATAAAGAGTATGCAAATGTAGATGATTATTGTAGGGTGTTTTTAGTCCTGGTTTATGAATATTTAAAGGTTTCTTTGAACAGTTTCATGAGTATTGTAATTTAAAGCATTAAGAGTTTTATTTTGCGAATTATTCATTTTCTCTCTCTGTCTCTCTGTTGTTCGAAGGGTTTTTAAGTACACTTGCCGTGGTAGTGACGTGTGAATCAAACTTCCAAAAAATGTTTTGAGTTCCTTGATACTTCAAATCATATTGTGGAAAACTCGGTGTGGATATTTAAAACTTCTAAAGCTTGCTAGTGGAATTATCAAAATGGGTAAGTAAAAACTTTGACATTGATTCTTGATAAAAATCTCTATTTCATTCAAATTCTCAGTGCATTTTATTCACTACTTTTCTCTGGTCACCGGTCTACTTCTACATTATGATTATGACAACCAAAAAGATGAAATTGAAGTGTATCATAGATAAACTACACGAATAATTTCCCTGTTTAGTGTAGCATAGCAATTTAGCGTTGAAATTGCATTAATTTGCAAATAAGAACCAAACTTTCCTCGTTCTTGACTCCTCGTTGAGAAGCTCAAGTGCAAGTTGCAATTCAAATTAAAATTGATGACGACTGTTTTGCAATATTAATGTACAAAGTAGCAAGTTGGGAAAGAGTCGTCTGCATTAAATTAAGAGATGCATTTCAAGCTGGAACTCAGTCGACATTAAAGGTATTGGCCATGCATTCCCATAATATTTACATAAAATGCACAATCTCCAATTGTAATTTCTACTCTTTCAATGAGACTAGATCTGAGTCAAGCGTCCTTTTAAAAAGTAAACATCTTTTAAATGGTTTATCTTATTTGTGAGGAAGTATACAGTTTGACTGATAAGGTGTTTCCACTTCTCCATTTGGAGAGAGGAACAAATAATGACGTTTTGAGCACAACGCCATATAATACGAGTATACACATACCTCTAAATCCCATGCTTCATAAACATGAATGCTAAACAAGGTGCAAATATTTGGCACATAAGTGTGCCTTTTAACCACTTTTCGCTTCCTTGGAGATATGCATCACACATGTAACAAAATAATAATAATGTATTCATGCATCCATATAAGTATAACATTTTCATCATTTCTATTCATTTCACCATTCCCCACGTTTTACTAAACATAGCATCATATCATATGACGCAACCAACCAAACCAGGATAAATTAGCATAGAAAAGGAGTGAGGAAGAGAAGTAAATAATAATCATGATAAAAATTGTGAATTCTATAGATAAGACAATTCATTCCATTATACTTATTATGGCATCTCTCTATTCATTCACTCACTCGAGATAGCAGTCAAGCATAATGACTACATGTCTACCTGCAACAAAATCTCTGTCCACTAATATGTAATCCAACCTGCTTGTTGAATGTTTACCACGATTAATAAAACTAAAAAGAGTGTTCAATTACACACTTGATATATACCTACAGGACTTTATTAAAATTCAGGTGGCGTGTGCGCTCTTATCAAACCAATGCAGTTTGAGTGCTCATTTTTATTATATAATTCATGTGGATACTACGCCTACAGATAGATTGTAATGAAAGCATTGGTGATAGCTGATGGCATAAGTCGAGTAGTGGAGTCACCTGATTTGGTGTCGTCGTCGCAAACATTATATTACTTGTATATATACCTTTGACTGACTATCAACCAGGTAGTTAATTCACTCTGCACAAGTTGCACATATGCAAGGAATGTATGCAAGATGACTCATCCATACCCACACATTGTGTGCAGAAGACTATTGTATTGTTGCCTGAGGCACTTCAATACTCTGTACAACAGGTAAACCACCTATATTGTATGTACTTGTATTCATGTTAAATCGCTTCACCATAAAAACATGCGAATTACATCAAATCAAAAAAAAATGCAGGCATCATGCATGGGACGATAGAGTCGCTGTTAAGAGTTTTTGTAAATATGCTCAGACATGTAGAGCCATTCTCACTCAAGGCAAAATCACTCAAATAGAGTGCTCGATCATTCTTGACTTCTGTCGATAATTTCCTTGTTTTGGAAAGATGAAAGGGGGACTACACTTCTGCATAATATGCACTGATATTTTCGTCAACTTTCCATAACACATCCTTGAATTTAACCTGCAATTTTAGAAGGTGCATTCGATTTAAATTTGTTTGCACAATTGGCTGCACTACCGTTCTCTGATTTCCTGCTTTTTTTGACTTGGAAATTAACTCATCATATATGTCATCATCATTGACGTGTTGGTTTTGCACCAATGTTTTCCTTCACAAGTTCAAATCATGATAAACATGAGCCAAGTATAGTGGCTACTATATCAGTCTACCTTAACTTTCCGCAAAATCATGGTCGTCTCTGTTCATCATGAATTTATATGCAAGATGCAGATTACCACATTAATATTAATGCGACTTTCGTGAATTTTGAGAGAGTACAACCTATTTGATTAAAGAGATTAAGTCGATATCAGTACAATTAGCAAGGTGTTTGAATATTTGACTACGAAATTCATGATAAATGCACATATGCCATTTTACTTTCAACAAGAGTCACCTCATTTATGCTGCTTTTTCAGTAATCTACCTGAAGTTAAAACAAATGTATGTCTGAACGCGAAAAAAAACTTAACTAGAGCGAGGGTGCATGCTTTTTCTGTCACAATTACATAACGTTATATTCATAAGGCTCAAGAATGGGCTAGCTTCGTCAACACTCCCCACGTTTTCAGTGTCGCATGCATTGATGGCGTTGTTTCTCTCTCAGTTTCTATTAAAACATTCCTTCTGAATGTTTCACTGACTGAGGATAGCATCTGTATTAAAAATGCTTGAATATGAAGCATAAAGTATGAAGGTTTTGTGTATGCATATGATAATTATGCGGATGTGCTGCTTTAGAGTAGGCAAGCATTAGTTGTTTGTTGGGTGCTATGGGGTTCAAGCTACACATTTCAGTATGTAAGTATACGTGTATACACAGATGCTCAGTTAGTTGATATGAGAGCAGTAACTTTCTCAGTGCCATGCACCATGTGTACAAGGGGTAAGAATATATAACCAAGTACATACTATGTTTCAAACGATATACACATGAGGTGTACTGAAATGAAAAAGACAAATTATTGCTGCTTTATTTATGGCACGTATTTCTACATTTTTTGTTGGCATAAAATGCAACACCATTTGTGAGATATAGGAAATATCTGTGCGTACGGATTCCATGCATTGTGTAGCTAATATTGTATGTGAATGCAGATTTATGTACGAGATATTATTATTATATGATGATGCTATTCTGAATGCGGGGGGAATCTCCGTCACCACCGTTTTAATAAAGCACATGGATGGATAATTTGTGAACGTATTATGTATATATATAAGTATATATGTTACATAGTTGGGTATAAATATTGCATAAGTACACACACGATTCACATGTGTATTGACGTACATTTTGTCAAAAAAAGTGAAAGATTGGTGAGTAGCATTACGTTGTGGAATTGACTACAATATTTGTAGGGATTGGGAGATGGGAGCTTATAATAATGAAAATGAACAAGCTCGTGTATGAGCAAAATGAAGGCAAATATGGTGATGATCTCATCTTCCTTTTTGATGCTATTTATCGTCCTTCCATCAACTTTTTAAAAGTGTTTTATCATCGCCACCAACACATGCCCTACCACATTTCATAGCCAAAATATTTTTATTTTTCTATGGAATTCAATTTCAACTTCCATTCGAAATGTAATAAAACAGTTCTAGGAAAAAGCACTTGTTAGTAATGAAATTTAATGGGAAATTCCAATCCAAAAAGGTGTTTTAACAATTTTGCAGTACCTCATGGAGATAGGGGAATTAAAATATTTTATAAACATTGGTATATCGTGTGAACGCCTTAGTTTTTTCAAGCATTTCAATTAAGCAGATAGTTTAATTTAATACGAGATTACGATGATCTCATAATATGATGATGCTGTTTACTATTGACTATCCTAGTTACTTTGCAGTAAGACTTTTGATAAGAGAAACCATGAGAATTAAGTCATCACCTCATAATATGATACTAACATAAGATATTTCACAACTGCATATTTTTACGCTTGAGATTAACCACCCAGTCTGTACATTACTCATCTGCTCATTAATACGAAGCACATTTCATCATATTTTAGACACGCCACACACACACACTGTCAACCGTATAAGAAAGTGCAAGAGCACCGTAAATTTTCACGACTTGTAAATATCTGTTTTTTTATTACACAGAAGATTATGCCGGTATATATAATCCGAGTGAGCTTAACTTTGTTGCAAGTATTACATTACAAAATGTGCATGCATGCCGTTTAATAAGATTCTTTTTCGATGAAAATAGGCCAGGGATGAAAAAATAAAAGCAAATGAGTCAACGTTGAACATAGTTTCAAATTGTAATTATAATCATCTGGTCAATTTCATGATCAGGATGAGGATTAGTTTCTGGAATATATGCTTTAGACCTACAGCTAAGCTGCGTGAATATACGATCATAAATGAGGTTGAAAGTTACATACAAAATAAACTTAGTTGGGAGTGCTTTGCTTCTAGAGCAAAAATTTTTAACTCAGAATTTATAACCCTATTATTATTGGAGCTACAAAAAAATTGTTATTGAATTTATTCACGAGCAGGCCTATCTTTCTGCTTTTAGTAGAGTTTAGTACATGTCCATGAAAATCGACATGATCAAGAGTGTTTGTACTTCATTTCAAGAGAACAAAAACGGATTTATGCAGAACGTATTCTACTGTCTTCATAAAATGTGTGTCTTCAAGCATGGAAGCGGTTTGGTTGCAGCATGCATGGAGTATGTATACAAAAATATATATATATATGTACATTTTTATTATAGCATAATATGTAGGTTACTACGGCTTGCAACTCTTTTATACCATTTTATTAGTAGGTCAACTTTTGTTTTCCATTCCGTCCGTATCATGTCGGTTTTCTTTTCGCCATGAGTGCTCACTTTTACTTCATGCATTTGGGTATATAGCAAAGAACAGACAGAGACTACGATATGCCTACTGCCGACTATGACTTGCGTCTTCCTGCTCTCTTGGTTTCTGGTCATCGTCAAATGCCAACTGCTGTATATATGTTGATGGTGCCGACTAAATGTGAAATTTCCGGATGGTGGTCGTTGCTTAACTAGACAGTTCCAAAGATACATGAAATAGATGTGCATTCATGTTCATGTCGTGTGTACCACATGATGAGATGAGATTGGGAGGAGTGAGTTTGTTGGTAGAAAGGCTTTTTCAAAGATGAAAGTAGTTGCAGGCAAGAAGAATGTGAATACAATGTGTAATTGTTTTTATTTTAAGCTACCAATAAACTATAAATGACACTTGTCATAATAACTAGAAATTATCTTGTAAATCTGTAGGCACTTTGCCTTTT
>JAANSM010005356.1:0-10206 GCA_036850725.1 Orchesella villosa | reverse complement strand
CACGAAAAATGTATTTTAAATACATTTTTGTATTTAAATACTTTTCGAGCAATCTTCATCAAATAAATACTGTATTTAAATACTTTTTTTCGTATGACTCCCAAATACAAAATACAAAATGTATTTTAAATACGTATTTTAACCACATGTATTTGAAATACGTGTATTATGAACAAGCCTGATTACAACCACAATGATCTGGCAAGTAATGACTAAAAGACTGATATGTTCCATATCAGTGTTCTTTGTAAAAGTTGAAAATCACATAATTTCACGGCGCGAAAAAGGCTCGAAATTAGCATACATACACACTACATACTACACAAGTGATTGGGCAAACGTAATTGTTTCAATTTAAATAAAAAAATAAAACGGAACTGAGAGAAACATTTTCCGCCGTAAATTCAATTGAGAATCTAATCTGAATGTTCTGTTCAGCCAACAGTCACAAAGAAGAGCTGGTGTACATTGTTATAAAATAAATAATAACAGGTAATATTATACGCATCTAAAATGGAGAAAATGCAACTTCTCACATACTCAGTTTAACTTGATATTAATAAAAAATATTTTTCTCGATTGAAATTATTATAGATTAACACGTTTAATAATAAAAATTGTTGTTTCTTACCGTCGATTACTACCGCCTTGTTGTGGTTCCATGGTTCCAACAAATGGCAATCTGGAAACAGAAATCACAAATATATCGAACTAACTTTTGACTTTTGAAATTTTGAATGACAAAACTGCAAACTCAAAAATCTAACAATTTCACTTCGCAGTGAATATACTGAAATGTTCCGCTTTATATATCCGATTTTATATAATAGGATTTATAATGTTTTATGCAATGAGAAGGATCACCATATGTGTCAAGCAATATCCATGCACCATAATCAACTCTGAAGTAGGGAATTTAAGGTACTAATTCAACTATTTTGTTTTGCTGGACAGTTTTCTCAACCTAAACAAAAAAAGAGGAAGTCAGTAACAAATAAAACTTAGTATTTAGAAACTGGGGATTGAGACTGAAAGCCAAAATTGTAATATAAAAGTCTGCAATTATAAAAGATATTTTTCGGCCTCAAGGTTTTAGTTACAGTGTCATAAAGTACCCAAAACATATTTCCATTACAGAAAACAGTGATATCAACTGAAACTTTATGAATGAATTGTTTTGTGTAAAGAGGAAATGGATTTAGAAATCTAAAACTAAAACGACCCCTGACTCAACTATCTTGTCATGGACATCGAATGTAGATGCTTATAAACCTACTGAACGGGCACATTTTAGCTATTTGACTTCTGGATAGATAAACCCATTTTTATGCGGCAACGGTTGTGAAATGGACTTTCTTATAATCCTGAAAAACAAAACCAACTACTTCCTTTTGAGCAGTGTCGAAATAATAGCAAAACGGGGTGTTGAAATAACGTGTATGCAGTAAGTTCCGATGTATACTTTTTCAACGAGGTAAACTGATAGAAACATTGTACATTTTGAAACAATAAGACTGTAACGAAACCTTTTTCAGAATCACTATGTGTCTGAAGAATTTTGACATAACTCAAGAAACTTACTGCAAGGATGGATATTATATTAGCATACAGTATCGTGATTCTTACACATTGTAGGATCCAATTTCTTGTTATTTGTTCTCAGTGTATATAATCTAACAAAAATATTTTAATTCAGCTAGAAAGCTCTAATTTAAGTTAATACAACGTAAGGCATACTAAAACAATAACTTTTCCTACGATCTTACAATATAATACGATATTATATAAGGATATAGTGCTTGCATAGCTTTGTAATGTAAACTACTTAATGACTCACACTTCCATGATGAATTTACTAAAAGTGGCAATTGTTTTGATAATACGAGAATAGTACAAATGGATTAAAACTTGATGAACAGCTGCCAAAAATCCAAAATTTATTTCAAGTCGCATAACTTGGTGAGTCACCACTTTTGAGTGATACCAAGGGTGAATTAAGCACCTTGAATGTCGCCGACTGACCCTTTCGTAAGGAAGACTGGACTTAGCCAGACCCTTTTGGGTAAATGTTGCTCGCATAAGTTTGTTTAGATTCACGAAATAGTACAGTATAGATTGAGTCGACGGTCGAGTCACGAATAGAGAAAATATTCATTCAAAGAAGCTAACTGACGGTACCAATAAACTAAACATAAGTAGCTCATGAATATTGGCATCTTTGTCTACCTTGAACATGCAAGAAAGAAAATCATACAGCATCTGGTGTGGAAGATTCACAACTTTTCGCGGGTTTTCTGCAAAACTACTACTAAAACGTCAACAGGTGAATCGACCAAAAGATTTTTAGCGTAATGTCTAAACCAACAAAGTATACACTTATATGTTCTAACTTAAGACCTTCCATCATCATCCATGCATAGCTATGGCTTCGCAAAAAAATCTACATATACGATTCAAATATCTGTATGCTATCGGAGTTTGTTATTAATTAAATCCTACAAAATTAGTTGCAAATATTTTTCAGAACAGTTTATAGCAAGACCAGGAGGTAAAATTGATTTCATGCATCAAAATCGAGTCGAATCTCATTTTAGAATTCCATTGAACTTAAATATGATTACCAATCATGGTAAAACCAAATACACTATGTTTGGTAATCACAATCCTAATACAAAGCATGCATGTATTCAGTGCTGGTAATGTTTCAGCATGAAACGTTCTGAAGCGTTCCAAAGCGTTTCGTTTCAGGTTTTGTTTCACACTGTTTTGTGAAACGGAACACACTGAAACAGAACAATATGACGCATTTCAGACCTGAAACAGAACGGAACGAACTGATCGAAACGCGTTTCAAATTGTTTCAATAAAGCTGTATGCATATATGGGATGATATTTTGCAAACAATTCATTCGCGCCTAACATCGGCATGCATCAAATCAACATTAAATTCATTTTTGTTGTGATGTTTCACGGAAGTACATTTTGCTTATGTGTACAGTAAACACTGAAAACACAATTCTTTTTCGTAGAAACATCGTAGAATATTAATTCGTCGGGTTCCATATCTGTTGCATATTGAATAGCAAGTAAAACAGATGAACAGAATCCTATTTATAAAGTAGTTTTGTTATGTTGTTACTTACAGTTCAGAAAGTTTTCAAGAAAATTGTATACATTTATAAACCCATTAATTGCAGCATGTCGATGGAAGAAAATAGGAAATTATTGATACTTGTTTGTAGGGAATACTACGTTTGAAGAAGAATCCAAGTTAGTTTTGTTTATACGTGTTTTGAATTAAATATTATTATTACTCTTTAAAAATCGTTTGAAAATTCATATAATCTCAACCAATGTTTATTGAGGGCACAAAAGCTCAACTGTATAAGGTTTAGAAACTGGTTAGCTCATAGTTTCTGTATAGCGTTTTGTTCTGTTTCACGCATGAGAACGAAACGGAAACGGAACGTATTGTATATATTTATAAACCCATTAATTGCAGCATGTCGATGGAAGAAAATAGGAAATTGTTGATACTTGTTTGTATGGAATACTACGTTTGAAGAAGAATTCAAGTGTACTGTTAGTTTCGTTTATACGTGTTTTGAATCAAATATTATTATTACTCTTTAGAAATCGTTTAAAATTCATATAATCTCAATCAATGCTTATTGAGGGCTAAATAGCTAAACCATATAAGGTTTTGAAACTGGTTAGGTCTCTGTTAGGTTAGGTTTCTGTATAGAGCATCAACAAAAATTTTTTGTATATTAGCGAAACATGTTTTAGCGTTTTATTCTGTTTCACGCATGAGAACGAAACGGGAACGGAACGGAGCTCGTTGAAACGAAACGAAACGGAAAATTCTGAAACGTTTCAGTTTTGAAACGGAACACATTCCCGTTCCTGAAACGTTTTTGAAACATTACCAGCACTGCATGTATTATAATGAAAATCTATTGACTTTTAATAAATTCGCTGAAACTAACATATGTACTTCCTGTACAAGCGATACTACTGATACATCTGTGTGTAAAAGTTAATGAATCATTTTAACTGTACCTGCTTGAAAGAAGACACGATGTTGTCTATGATACACGTCTAGACTCTCTAGTATAGCGATTGTGGGGTGTTTTCCATCAATTACTTAGACTCGCAAACTTCTGTAAAAGACAATAACATATTCCTAATGTTAATTTTCCATAATATAAGTTGCATTAGGTCAACAAGTCAATCGGTGTAAAAAGACTAAACGAGGTGAATTAATCTCAAACAGGAATTGAAAAACAAATTGTCTGTATCAAAGCATGTCTAGACAAAATCCCTTTGTGCAAAGGTCGTTTTCCCCCTTGCGGATTTTCGATGGGCTGCATACAACACTAAGCTACATCATCACCACAAACTTGCACTCCTAGTGAACACAGTTTTTCATTTGACAAGTAGGGGACGCTCGTATATTGTTAAAAACAGCACCACATATTCTTAAAACTGATTGGGGAAACCTGCATCACCTTAGTAGACTTTCTACCACTAAAACTTTCCCCTAACTAACTGCAGAGCGTGTGAAAACAGTTCACTAAATACGATAAAAATATGAGTCTCTCTCATTTAGAATTACAAATTAAAACATTTTCAAAAACAATTGTTAACGCACTACTAGTTTAAAACTACATAAATTGTTTGAATATATATCTTAAAACTTACCTTAATAACTCTCCTCTTATGTTTTGAAAGTTATACCGATTTTGAAACTATGCTAAGTAATTCCTTTCTTCAATAATGATGCATGAATATTGAACGAGTGTGATGAAAAGTGTCTCTTCAAGGTCCAAAGCAGACTAAGAAGAAATGTCGGATGCAAAAGACAACGAAGTCGGAGTCGTCAGGAACAAACTAGTTCAGAATAAAGCATACATAATATGTATTATGTGTACGAGTCGTTTTTTCCATATTAGACGGTATTATTCATTCTCTATCTTACACCTCGTATTGTTACAGTTCATCATGTCAAGATCCATTACAGTTATCCCGTACTGATGTACACATACATTAGATGTAAAAAAAATTGGAGTATTTGTTGACTACAAAGTTTTGTTCAGTAGGCTTGACTTGTCGGTTTCATTTTAATACTTTCCATGTTCACCATAATACTGTTGACACCTTACGACACAACTACTTCTTTGTTCTTTGCATTGTGATATTATGCATTGTGAACTCTATCTGTGAAATGACAAGTATATTGTGTGTTACTTTCCTATTTAAACAAACCACATACTTGTAACCTATATATAGTTACGTAGTGTTTCATTAAGTTATACAAAATCCTATACATGAATTCACATGAGGCGTGCAGTGACTGATATGGCTAGTTTAGTAAGTTCAAGAAGCATATACGACCCGAAGTAAAATGGATTCGTGGAAAGAGCTCCATTGTTCTAACGTCAAAGCAAAGGACGGACTTTGGAGCACAGTAGTAATATTACCATTTTTTTATCTGGGTAAAAAAAGTTCACCCCTCTGTCCACTCTGTAATGAATTCTTTCAAGTTACTTCCAATGGTTTGCACCCCAACAATTATAGATTTTTCGAAATAATCTAACGCTTTGGAAATGTAAATGTCTGGATACGAGAAAGCAAATATTTACCAATCAACCGGGAAAGACGCTTTATAAATAAATCGACATTTCATTTACGCAAAAGCTCGATGGAACCATTTCATACCAATCAGCTTCATCATATCAGATCATGTCGTGGGTCCCACTTTGGGCAATAAACAAACCTCAAATCTTGTCTTTCTTGAGGACATGACTCATTTACTTTCTGTTCCTGTCTGTTCCATAAATGCATTAACTTTCGTTCGTACATTTTGTTTTTTTGCTCTAACGCACATCGTTATGGATATATATATATATATATATATCTTGCACGTGAATGCGTAGCTGACGTCTGATTATGGTTGTTGTGGAATTTATGTACAGGGCAGCACATTATAATGTTGAGTATATAGTATATGATAACTTCTTGTAGTTTGCTTACATATTGGTTTTACCATCCACGGAGGGATTTTTCGTTGATGTAAAAACAAGAAGTATGAACGCTTATGAACTACGCATTCAACCATACGTTCTGATTTTACTCTTTTCGGTTTCATTTTCATTTACCCACACGAAGATGTTTTCAAATGACGGAGACGCAAGTCAACATGAAACAATAACCCTTCATTCAAGGTTAACAGAATCAGATTTCAGGAAACATACTTTTGTCGCTTTAACTAGCAGTCACTTTCTTGTCCAACAACTATAGAATTACGACGTATAAAACCCATTAATACATTTCATGCTTAACATGACTGAAATTTGTTTAACAAAGTGTACATGCTACATGTTTACATGTTAAAGCTTGTTTACAAATTCTTTCCGAAATTAGGTCACATTCCATTCATTTTAAACTTCTGGAAGGGTAATAAGCAACGTAGAATGTGGAAAATACCAATTTTCTTTGTTATCACCCCAACTCCAATAATATTAGTGAAATGTTATGATTGCTCTCTTCAGTGCCAGGATACTGTCTGATCTATAGCAATGCCTAATCCCAAGAGTGAAGATCATGGGGTAACACGAAACTTAGCAAGATATTAATAATAAGTATGTTATATGGGACATGCCATGGGCCTTGGCATTTTTCAGATATATATCATAAGTATTAAGCGATAAAGCGACGAGATGAATTTTAGTATGTTGCATAATGTTTTTAAGCAGACTTTGTTTTTGTTGGATGAAGACGAATTAACGTGAATCAATCATATGCAGGTAAAACTAACCTTTAAATATGTGAAAGTCTAATTACCTTACCATGTGTTTTTAAAATCTTCCGTAATAATCATACTTTATCATTAAAACTATATCATTTGTTCAGTTTTATATTAATTGCTACCAGATGGTAACATCCTCACTCGTTTGCATGCATACATTGACATGATTCTTTTTTCGCCAAGGGATGTGAACGTTGAAACTTTCCTTGTGACGGTGAGTGCACTGGCACAATGGACTGCGGTGAAGTTCTCCTCGACAAATAAACATTCATCAGATTTAAGTTGTCAATAATTTCACATCTAGTATGATCGATCATTATAAATTTCATCATATCAAGGTCCAGTGCAGTTATTCTGTACTGGTGTACACACAGCAAAATATTTTGGATATGAAAAATTCGAGTCGTTAATTACTCCAGAGTCTTGTACAGTATGCTTCACTTGTGTGTTTGATTGTAATACTTTGCATGTACGACATATAAATGACAAGTAAATTGTGTGTTGTTTCCTATTCAAACGAATCATGCACTTATAGCCTATATATAGTAACGTAGTATTTCATTAAGTAATACAAAATCATATACACTAATTCAAATGAGTAATAGATGGGGGCTAGTTTTGTACACTCAACAAGAATATACAAGTAGCATGGAATGTGTGGTGTAGAGGAAAAGGAGCTCTTTCATCTCTTGTTTTAATGTCAAAGCATTACTCTGCATGACTCTGAAGTGCATTCGAAATATGGATACATTTTTAAATACTTGGTAAATAATCTTACGGCCAGGAAATGTAAATGATAGAAAATGAAAAAGTAACACATTACCAATCAACCAGGAAAGGAAACTTCATAAAAAAATCAGTATTGAATTTAAGCAAAAGCTTGATGGTACCATGTAATACCAATTAACTTCATCATATCATACCAGATCATGTCATGGGTCCCAATTTTAGTGAAACACAAACCTCAACACTTGTCTTTCTTGAGGACATGACTCACTTACTTTCTGTTCCTGACTGCTCCTTACATGTATTAACTTTTGTTCGTATTATTGGTTTTTTGTGCTAACACATCGTTTTGGATACATATATATACTTTTGTACATGCACTTAGCTGAGGTCATACAAAAGTTATTGTGCAATTTAGGTATAGTACAACACATTCAAATCTTCAGTATATCATATAGGTAGGATAACTTCTTGCAGCTAACATTGATATACTTAGGTTTTACGAGGGCATAATACATTGATGTAAAAACAAGAAATTTTCTATGTTATTTCATTCCTTCAACTTAATGTATGCATCATCCATCTTTCTGATATTACTCTTATAGAGACATGAACAAAAACAAATTCTATTTGGGTAGGAATCTTGTAAGGTTATCAAACGCATAGCATAAGCATAGCTAACAATATGTTGAGTTCAGTCCCAAAATATTTGTTGTAGCTTAATTATCAAATCTTGACAAAGTAAATGAGGTAAACGATGACTTAAATTAAAAGTAAGCATATATATAACTATTTCAAGCTGAAAAATCAAGATGATAGGGCAATGCGAAACTTAGAAAGATAGTGATAGCCGTATGCCTTTGCTTTCTTCAGCTTTATCATAAGTATAAGGTGACAAGATGCATTTTAGAATATTGTATTATGGTTTTAAGCTAAGTTAATTACTTTTTTTTGGATGAAAACAAATAAACTGAGAATCAAGTAGTATGTACAGGCGAAGACAACACCTTAAATAAGTGAAAGTCATACTATCTGACCATGGATTTTAATTAACCGTCCATACTAATGTAATTTACTATATAAACTAAATCATTTGTACAGTTTTGTATTTATTACTATTACTACCGGATCCTAATCTTCAACCAACATCTCTCGTTCGGATGCATAGCATTGACATGCTCCTTTCATTCGCTATGGGATGAAAACGCGTCACACGTTGGATGAAGGGCATTCACTAATGAATTGAAACCTGGACCAGACTCCTAAGATTATTGGGTTAGGCGTGTTGTAAACGTCTGCAATAATAAACTTTAAAGCGTCCTTACCCACTATAACCATCCAGATTGCAGTCCGAAAGAGTCATACGATCTACTAATATAAGGTATACAATGCACTATGCAAGTGAGCAAGAGCAAGCCCCGCATTGGAATAGTGAACATTGGATTGTAGGGATTGCAAATGTAGACATAACCACAAAGACTTGCTTTCCTAAGTGTGCTTATACTTGCAAGTGTAACATACCAGATCCAGATACCATGTGTTGTTTGGTTTTCATTGCTGCGTCAGTAAATTAACACACTTAGAAACCATTTAAGTGGTTTTTTCATATTATAAGTTTAGGACAAGACAATCATTTGTTTCTATCGATTAGTAGTGAAGATAATAGCTAAGATAAGGATAATCTATGAACTAAAATGAATTACTCAGAAAGAAACGAAATGCTAAAAGATAAGTTTTTCGCATGAGAAGCTTCCACTGTTTCTTGTGGAGAATTACAGGCTGCCACTCGGGGAAAGGATGCGCATTCTAAACATGTCAATAATATCAGCGCATAAACATGCATAACCCACATATCCCACATGAAATATTCTACAAAGTATTTGAATAATATTCAAATAATAGATACTGAATATTATTAATGTGAGTTCTGTGGTTTATCACGTATTAGAATAACTATTCAGCTACGTAGATCCACTAGAAGGAGAAAAACGAAAACGGACTAACAATAAATTGCTTGCAAGCAAGGTAGATACGCAGCTCTTACCAAACTAACAAAAAAGACTATAATTATAATTGTAGCTGCAATTATAACCATGACAATGATTTACTTGACGAATTCAAGAACTACTAAAACTACTTGATAAAGCATCTCAAAATATCCCTAAATACTGATTTTCATCGTAATCAGTTGTTTTGAACTTTCCCGCCAATAACTTTGGAATCGGTTGACCAAATTTACTGAAAAGTATCCAGTGCTTAGCCCTTATAGTGTACTACCTTTGGTCCAAATTTGGTGGAAATGTGTCAATGTATGTGGCCAGGAGAGTGTATACGGACGGACGGACAAACTTAATAAATCAAATCTTGCTTTCAGCTGCGTAATAATATTGCTGCCGTTGTGCGAAAAACATACATAATTTTTTGTTATTGGTTTTACTGTTCTATTTTTTTTACTTTTCTTCTTGGAAAAGTAAAATATTTTTTGATAGGGTGGTATACATATATGCATGTATTTCGTTATTGGTTTTAGTATCCTATTTTTTTACCTTTCTTCTTGGAAAAGTAAAATATTTTATATATATAAATATATAATATATATGTGTGTGTTTTGTTTCTATCTAAAATACGAACAAGAAATGTAAGCCTTTTAGGAATAATCTACTGAAAGC